>BQNB010122872.1:0-20199 GCA_026074375.1 Tanacetum coccineum
ACCGACTAAATGTCGGGTTTGAGCCGAACCGAACCGAACCGACTAAACCGAAATACGTAACCAAAACCGAAAACCGAACCGAATAAGCTCGGTTCGGCTCGGTTTGTCGGGTCGGGTCGGTTTTCGATTCATCTTGCTCAGCCCTAACTCACATGCAAATATATTAAGACATAAATATCCAAAGGTTTATTAGTTTGTTACATGTGATGCAATTAGCAATGTCTTATTTTTCTTCTTTTTAAAAGTGTCAAGAAAGATAAATTGCAGGCTGCAGACAAGGGCGGATCTATGTGTATAGTATGGAGGGGCGTTGCCCCCCACCAAATTTTTTTGAAAACACAAAGTATATGGAAAAATAAATTATTTAGTAGAGAAAAAGTCCTGTGCCCCCACACAAATCGTAAAAGTGCCCTCCAAACTCTTGAAGATTATCAAAAATCATAGTGCTTGCAAGTGAAAAAACTGCAGAAATTATGGCTGTTATAGTTTTCTTTTTCTCATCGGAATATATGGAAGAGGACGAGATGAGGGAAGAAGGTGATGGTGGTTGGGAAATGAAAAAGTAAATCACGAGGAGAGTGTATAACAAAAGTACTATATTCATTTTTTAAATTAGGCTGCCCACTATCATTTTAGGTCCCAACCTGTACTTTTCGGCGCCACATCAGTTTTCTTTCTCCGACGACCTACAGGCGACATTTTGCTACTATGAGGTGACCTTCATTTTTTTACATCAAATTTAAATTTCATTAATAATAAAAAAACAATACATTAATAATAAAAAACATTACATAATAATTCAAATAAAATTAAAACATTACAATAATAAAGTGAATCAGCTATTTAATTTGCATTATTCCAAATATGTTTCACTAAATCGGCTTTTAGACTTAGATGAGTCGTTCTGTTGATTATCTCTTGAGTAACTTGCATCGATTCTGTATGTGTTCTTACGAGATCATTATCACGGTGTTGTTCCACTTCTGCTTTAATACACCAAAAGCTCGTTCCACATCTTTCTTTGCTGCTTATTGCTTTGTCTTATACAACATTCGATCCGACCTTAAATTTGTTGCCTTTAATCACAATCGATTCAACCCGACTTGTTTCATGTTACACTAAAAAAAATTATTGCCCCCCATGATCAAGTTTTCTGGTTCCGCCACTGTGCACAGAGAAGAAAAGGCAGACTCCTCACTTTTGCATCCCATTTTTATTACTCTATATCCTACTCCCCCCGTTCTAAAATTATTGTCCCCTATTGACTTTTAAGTCTTTTTTTTCCGACTTTAACCTTAAATATTTGTGTTTGTGTTATATAATACTTGATGTAAAATATACGAATAGATTCGCTTTTAAATGTATTTTCATAGTTATGATTTTCATCAAGTATTATATAACACAAATAAAAATATTTAAGGTCAAAGTTGGAAGAAATAGACTTAAAAAGTCAATAGAGGACAATAATTTTGAGACGAAAAGAGTATAAGCTATTACGCTACAAGACAAATTTTCATTGGGTAAATAATTAGCCCAAACAGGTGGCCCAATAAGGCCAAGTCAAAAAAAGATTTGTTAAAAAAATAAATATCTACTGTACTAAATACGTAACGATCTTTTAGATGAAAAATATTCTGACATAAAGGCTTTGGATTACGAATAAAACGAGCCTAATATTAATATGCTTCAGACGTGTATATTATTTTATAAAAAATGTTAAAGTTTACTATTTACAACTTTTTCATATAACACCTTTATTTATTAAACATCTAACAAATATGTAGCGACTGACATAAGGCCTATGGATTACGAACAAAACGAGCTCAATATTGATATGCTTCAGACGTGCGGACGATTATATAAAAAATGTTGAATTTTAGTAAATGTTTTCTAAAAGAAAAAAATGAAAAAAAAACTTTCAAAACACACCCTTAACCTATATGATAATTAAAAAAATACCCTAAATTTATTTAAAAAAAATCAATGAAAGCATTAATTGAGCACGCCCTCATTTACCAATGTTCGATAATTCAACTATCAATTATCTTCGAAAAGCAAATAAAAATAGCTGCGCCGCAACGCGCGAGCAACATTCTTTCTCGTTATCTCTAAACCGCGTGTAAGAATTTATAACTTCTTTTTTTTATTACGTTAAAGCAGTAGTGAAGGCTTGTGCGTTTTAGGGAAACGATTACACAATGAATCTATATGCTTGGGATGGTTTGAATATGAGATATGTTGGATATTATTTATGAAACATGGTTATGGAATGTAGTTCTGTAAGTTTTAGTATTGTAATTTTTATTCATGTAGATGTTAGTCAAGGCGTATTTTTGGTTTTCATCAAGTTAAGAACCTATCTTGCCCCAAACGTTAATTCTCATTTTTGTTTGCATTCGAATGTCCAAATAATTAAAAGGTGTTATTCTTTATGATAGTTGTGGACTAACCAACAAAAATTTAACAATAATCAATCCATACCAGTTATCGTTTCAGAAAGGGATGTTTGTAGATGTATGAAATAAAAAAGTTTCCACATTGTATTCCTTCTAGCATCAGGGGCTTATTAGCATACTAAACGATTACCCGCGCATAGCGGCAAAAATTCCTAGCGGCAGATAATTAACGACATACGATATTGTGGTAAGTGTTTCGTGTACCATTTAAAATAAAACGTGAAAATATCAAAATGTAATTGTAAACGGATGTAACATGCGGCAATTCAACTGAAGAAAAAAATGCAACATTTATAGCGGCAACCAATTAACGATATGCGATATTATGACAAGTGTTTCGTACCATGTATCCTATATAGAATAGAATTAGTCACCTCTTAGTAGAATTAGAAACCATGTATCATATATTAGTCAACTCTTAGAATTTGTAAAAGTTGCATAGATTACAAACCGTGAGTTCCTTGCCATTTTGTTCCCTAAAATATATTTTCAGTTTCAACATTTTCATTTGGTTCCCTAAAATACATTTTCAGTTTCAACATTTTCGTTTCATTAACAATCTAAATCATCGGAAGACCACCACAATGAAAACTTGACAACATCCTTTGTTCTCATATTCAAAGATCTAATCACATCCTGCAAAACATAATTAGACTATATTAGTTTTAGGAAAAGTAAGTAAATTAAAAGATGAAACAAAATGAGCAAATATCATAATTCATAATCATATAGTATCGTATAAAAGTTATATAAATGAATAGTTAGCTAAGATAGGAAACAGTTACACTAATTCAATGTGCTTTACTATTATATTCAAGTTCAACAAATAAAAAAAATCAAAATAAGTTACACATTCAATGACATTCGATATACACGGGAATGATTATGATTGCCATTTATACAATTACTGTAGTAAACTTTCAATAATGCATTTTTAGTTTTCAACAATTTGTTGAATATTTTAATAACATTCAATGATTGTCATTTATATATAATTTAGCCATTTATGTCCCGTATAATTTAAATATACAATTTAATAACATTCAATGATTGCCATTTATACAATTAAAAGTATCACAATGATTAAATTCAAAATTATAACAAATTACACTTGTCAACGTCAGCGAAGATTCCGGCAATAGAGACGGCGGTGACAGCAGCGGTTCTACAAAAATCTACAAGATAAACTTTATAACAAGTTTTACAAAATAACCATTTATACAATATTATAACTTTAAGAATATACCATTCTGATTTACGACAACGGTGACCATGTGTATGTCGGTGACGTCGGTTCCGGCGACTGTTCTAGCAGCAACACATTATGCTCTTTTGTTTCTCCTCTATAAGAGCAATTAAATAATCGATAAGCAATTGACTATAGTAGAGCCAAGCAAAGTAGCAAGTTATGAATTTAGTATACCTCTTAGGCAATATCGAAATGCATAAGAATAGAAGTCCACATAATTTGATGGCCTACAGACCTTTTAAAGAAAAAGAACAAACAGATTAGCAACACAAACATTTTTCTCATTATATATAAAGGATTTCTAGAAATGAACTATTACATGACAAAATACCTCGGCGGCGACAGCTTTTCCGGCTTTGACGACTAAGCGACGGAAACAACTTTTTCTGGCAAATCCTCTCTGTGGTGGTGTAGGGTGATTTGGGTCGGCTCTCGGTAGTGGTAGTACGGCGGTGGAAGGGAGTTTCGGTGGTGGTGTTTTTTTGGTGGAAGGAGTTATGGTGGTGTATGTGTTTTTGAGTGAAAGAGATGAGTGAGGGACGGTGGTGGAGGAGGGTTTCGGTTTTGCCGAGTCATAGGGTGGTGGCGTCGGTTAGGCTAGAGAGATAAAGAGGAGAGGTATTGGGATAGAGAGAGATAAAAAGATATGTGTGTGTGTTTTTGTTTTGATATGTGATGGTTTGGTGTGTGTGAGGCTTATATATGAGTATAGATTAGTATCAAAAATGTTTTCAATCAATGTTTTCAATCAATTAGTCAATCAATTATCAATTAGTATCATAAATGTTGTATATCTGTTAGTCAATCAATTAGTCATGAATACGTTTTATAGATGTATGTATGCATTATATTCCAATGATGGGAATTTTAGTTTTCCACAATTCCACTTTCAAGAATTGATGTTTCCATAAATTAGTCAATCATCATGAGATTAAGTTTTTTAGTTTTAAAGGTATTAAAAGGTTTCCATAATATGTGTATGCGCACAACTTTTATATGCGTACAACTGTTATTATGCGTACAACTGTTATATGCGTTTCAACATTAATTGTTTAAGTTTTAAGTTTTTAGTTTTCAAGGTTTGGGGCAAAATGCTTTATATGTAGTATAGATATTAGCCTATTAGTCAATATATTTGATTGACTTCCAATATTAGTTGATGATTTGTTAATCATGAGTTATCATAGTTATCCTGATTTGTCAATCATGAGTTGTCATAACTATCTTGATTTGTCATGAGTTGTCATAGTTCTCTTGGGCTCAAGCCCATCCCCTTTGTAATATATATATACTTTCTAATTGGTGAGAAATAATAAAGCAAATCAATTAGCCTTCCAACGTGGTTTTTACCAATTCTATCATGGTAATCAGAGCCCTAAACACCCACCAACACCAAAAACTATACAAAAATGCTATTTCCTCCTATAAAAACATCCTACAAATACACACAGGATCCCGACAAATGGCGAAACTGACGGTTTGGATTTAGAGAGAGAGAATAAGTGAAAAAATATATATATTATATTATTGTGTGTGTAGGAGGATATGTAGGATGATTTTGTAGGAGGATTTAGCAATGCTCAAAACTATAATACTGTTGTGCCAATTTTTTTCTGCTTTTTGCTTGCTACCTTTTTGTTGCTGCTAATTTGCTTTGCTCGCTTGCTTGCTGCCGTTGCATTTATCTCCAAAGCTTTGTATAATTTTACTTTTTTATTATTTTCCACCAGCCTACAATTGTTGACCTAAAAAAAACACTAACAATATTTGTTAGCCTTGTGTTTTCTTTTTCAAACATAAATCAGCATATACATTATGAATTGTATTCCATATCACTCCCAAGCCCCATTCAATCAGCAGATATATTCGTGGCCCAGTGCCAATATGCATGTTCAAAATATTGCTCCTTATTATTATTCTCAAACTGGTCCCGACCCAATATATTGTCCAGCCCAATCGCAACCAGCACAGGCTACCACTCTTCCTCAAGCATTCACACCATGACTCCTCGGGATCCAAACTGGAATAAGGACACGGGGAGCATCATCTTATTTGGAGGAAAATACAGGTATACTCACTTATTTTAGTAATTCAAGCATGTATCCATTATTTGTTGGCAATGGTCACTCTATTCCTGTCACTCATACCAGGCATAGCTTCTTGCATACCTCTTCTAAGCCTCTTCACCTTAATCATATTCTTGTCACACCTCATATAATTAAGAATTTAATTTTAGTTCGTCAATTTACTCGTGACAATGATGTTTCTGTTGAATTTGATGCTTATGGTTTTTCGGTAAAGGATTACCAGACCGGACGACTTCTTCTTCGTTGTGATAGTACGGGAGACCTTTACCCGGTCACTCAGCAACCTTCGTCTCAAACTCCAGTTGTTTTGCTTTCATTTAGTTCCACTACATGGCACAGACGCATGGGTCATCCCGGAGACGATGTGCTTCGTCGTTTAGAGTCAAGAAATTTAATTTCATGTCGTAAATGAAAGTTGTCTGCTTTGTGTCATGCATGTCAATTAGGTAAACATGCTAAGCTTCCGTTTTATAATTATGAGTCTTTTGTTGATTCTGTGTTTGAAATCATTCACTCGGATATATGGACATCACAAATTCTGAGTGAAAGTGGAATTAAATATTATGCTATATTCTTAGATCATTTTTCGCACTTTGTTTGGGTTTACACTTTGCAAAAAAAATCTGATTTGTTTGATAATTTTGTTGCTTTTCGTGCTTATGTCAATAAACAATTTAATGTCGACATCAATGCTTTGCAGTGTGACCATGGTGGTGAATATGACAACACCCATTTCCAAGACCTTTTTCGCCAAAATGGCATACAATTTCGGTTTTCTTGCCCTCGTACTTCGCAACGGAATGGCAAATCTGAGCGTATGCTTCGCATCATTAATAACCTTATCCATACATTACTCTTTCAAGATCACATACCTCCATCTTACTGGGTGGAAGCTCTTAATATGGCTGCTCACCTTTTAAATATATTACCTTCTACCGTCATTAATAATGAAATACCATTCACCAAACTCTATAACCAAACCCCCACATATAAACATTTACGTATCTTTGGATGTCTTTGCTATCCCCACGTTGACGTTTCACATAAACTAGAACCACGTTCCACACTTTGCATCTTTCTTGGTTACCCCGCCAATCATCATGGTTATCGGTGTCTCGACTTAGCCTCCAATAAAATTATTATTTCGAGACATGTGCGGTTTGATGAAGACGTTTTTTCGTTTGGAAATGTTACCTCTTCTAATAAACCAACATATGATTTCCTTTTACCACCTATACAAACTAAAACCAATGTTCCTACGACTGAACCATTTGTCCAACACATGGATGAACCAAACAACCCAATTACGCCCCATCTTACAACACCTCCAACCATTCCACCACAACCAGATTCTCCTCCATCACATAGCTCAACACCAATCCAACCACAACCCGATACCCATCCATCTCATAGCTCAACACCAATCCTAACTTTAGCCCAAACATAATCACATGCCCAAACGGTAGATAACCATACTCCAATTCCAATAAATAATTCATCACAAACCATGCCTACCCATCCCATGGTTACTCGCGCTAAAGCTGGCATTTTAAACCGCTTGAACGTATGAATTGTCATGTTACCACTACTTCCCGCTTCCTCGCTCTCATGTTTATGCTCTTCATGACCCTAACTGGAAAGAAGCAATGTTAGATGAATATAATGCTTTAATTACTAACAAAACGTGGTTTCTTGTACCCCGTCCAGCTAACGTTAATGTGGTTCGTTCTATGTGGATTTTCAAACATTAATTTAATGCAGATGGCTTAGTAAGCAGGTATAAGGCCCGTATTGTTTCAAACAGATGTAATCAACAGCAGGGTATTGATTGTGATGAGACATTTAGTCTGGTGGTTAAACTGGCTACCATTCGTACTGTTTTGAGTCTTGCAGTTTCTCGTGACTGGCCCATTCATCAGCTTGATGTAAAGAATGCTTTTCTTCATGGTTACTTATCTGAGACTGTTTATATGCATCAACCTCATGGATTTGTTGACCCTAACAAACCTAATTGTGTTTGTCATCTGCAACGATCTTTGTATGGGTTTAAGCAAGCCTCGCGTGCTTGGTTTTAGCGCTTTGCTAGTTATGCTACACGAGTCAGTTTTCAGCATAGTAAAACCGACTCCTATTTATTTGTCTTTCATCGAGGATCTGACATTGCTTATTTGCTGCTTTATGTGGTTGATATTGTGACAAATGAGATTTTAGCAGGTTAGTTAAATCCTGTATAATTCAGTTTATGTGTGTCATTATGTGTTTTATGTGTTTTATATGTGTATGAGATGGAAGTACATGAGCGATGAATCATGGTACTTGTGGAAATGAAATCATTTGAAAGCTTTGCGTAGTTTCAAATGTCGTGTACGTAATATTCTGTGTACGTACTATGTATATGTAATTCATATTATATATATTAGTTTAGTATTTTATAGATTGTAGAGTACTTTTTATTTTTAAAAATAGTTAGAATCGAAGGTTAGTTTGAAAACTAGTTAGAAAATTCAAGGTTTAGCAAAATAATTATAAGGTTTTAACTTAGAATTAAAGTAAATGTATAATAAAATAAATAATTAATTATAATTAAAAGGGTGTTGTGTGGATCCGGCCGAACAAGGGAAAAAAAAAGGGAAGAATCCCAATTAGGGGATTACAACTTGTTCTTTTTGGTAATTTTCTTTTCCTAAGCATATATTACAAATATAGACTTAATCAAAAAATCACTTTTTTTTCCTCTCCTCTTCTCCTTGGCCCCGGGGGGCTTCGTAACAACCACAAAAGAACAAAGGGTAACCCAAATGTTTTTAGGGTTTTGATTTTCAAGATTTAAGGTAATGTTTTCTAAATCCTTTTTCAATTCAATTGATTTTATTTATCGAAGCATTCATTAAGGAATGTATTAGAGTATTGTAAATTAAATCTGGAATTAAGAGGTTTGATCATAAAAATCATTTTAGGGTTAATAATTAGGGTTATGGGTAAGTTAAATAGGGTTTATTATGCTTAATTTGGAATAGAAATATGGCAGTATTTTAGGTTCATTTGCGAGAGCCATAATCTCAGTCATTACGGAAGATTTTATTGATTTTCGTGAGCCTATAACTATCTACTGTGAGTCTACTTTCAAACCTAAGTGTGTTTCATGAATTAAAAATGAGTGGAAGTTAGTCAAAATTAATCAACCAATGATTCAGTTGTCAAAACTGAGTTTCGGGGCAGATTCTGAGTTGAGTTTATAGGGTCATAAACATATCAAAAAGTCTTTTTACTTAATGGGCTTGCTACTGTAGCAATTTCATGATGTTTATGATTTTTTAGAATTTTTGTAGAATTTCTATGTGTTTAAATGGTCTGCTTTCTAAGCTATACGTTTTTACGAAGTTCGAATCAGGTCAAATCTGATCACTTTGTGATTGTTGAATTTTTTTAATAATGGTTACACCTCACTATTATTTTTTATCCAAAAATTTGTAAAGCTCACAAATCATTGGGGAGCTATGGGAAGGAGGAGAAGAAACCAATTAGGTGTTTAGTATTTAATTTAGAGTTATCTTGTGGACTATAAAAAACTGAGTAAAAAAAGATAAAGTGAGAAGTAATAGTTTTTAGGTAAGTTGAGATTAGCAGTATGAGGTGTATATAGAAGAGTTGAATCAAGTTATTGATATAGGTATCCATCGTTGTGATTGTTACATCGAACTGGGTGGTGTGACCTAATCGGATGGTAAACATAGGTGTTGTATTATTTTGTTCTTAGATTCTATTGCAGGATTAATTGGGAAGGAAATTGGAATTTGCTTTGCATCAGGTGAGTTTTACAGTCTACTTTTTGTTCACTTTTTATTTAGGATGAAAATGATGCAAAATGTTTTTGAATTATGAACCGTGATGTGTGTTTTTTAAGTTCGAGCATATGGTAGCAAATGTGGTATTGCGATCTCTTCCAGTTCTTTTTAAGCTGTTGCCATTTTGAATCACCTTCCAGATATTCATATCATTGTTTGTGATCCAGTATTCCATCTTCATAGCCCAGACCTCATACTCATCCTTCTTCAAATAAGGAAACTTTGCATTGTTGTTCGAGACAGTGGTGATGATTTGAGGTTGAATGTTTTGCTGTTGTTGTGGTTGAGCATTGTCATTATTAATATCAGAAGCATCATCATCATGGTCAGACATCTTGAAAAGGTTGTGGTAGGGATATTGGATGTTTTTGGATGTGTTTAAGGTTCTAAGAGTCTAGATCTACGTGTTCTTCTTATCCAGAGACTCTCAACAAGCTCTGATACCACTTGTTGTATCCCACTCTAGATAGATCTTTACTGCCTGTTAAGGATGGTGATTAACCTATGTAATCACAAGCTAATCACAAGAGAGACTCTTGCTAAACAAAGCTAATGTCTATGCGAAAATTAGACAAAGCCTATAAGAAGAACAAGACTATTAGACTAAAAGATCCTTCTATGGATTTCTATTGATTAACAAGGAAAAGAATTGTTTTTCTCGAATGTGGGTTGGGTTTCTTATATACTACTGAAACCCTAACCGCCTGTTACACAAAACGCGTCAAAGAGATATGCACTATCATTTCCTAAGATAGCTCAATCATATCCTTATCACTAACTAACTATACTACTAACCCGGACCTAATATAATATTACCAGGACTAACTATTGTTCTACCAGCAGGAACCATATTTGGTCTGCCAGCACTAACTATGAAGTTATCCTTACCAGTAGGAACTACATACCTACCAGTAGGAACTTATACTCTACCAGTAGTAACTAACTATTACAATATTCCTAACAATCCTCCCCTAAACTTGAATTTTACATAGTTAACTTCAAGTTTCTAGATAGATCTTTTAGTGGACGCTTGAGGATTGAACAACAACATCATTAGTCTTTATATCAGCTGAATCTTAATAAGAACACTTGAATACTCCTGCACATATCAGCTGAATGTCTATTTGGCAAGAAGATTAGTCTTCATATGCAACCACCTCAGCAACAATGACAATTAGGTACATAGAGTCAGCTATATCAACTCAGGGTTACAGACTATTCTCATCACATCCCATGGTGTGTTAACTCCGGGGAGAGGTGAATCTAAGAAAAGTAATGGATTTATAAAGCCTTTACCAAGTAGCCATTAACTCTTGGGCTAGCTAATCCTTTGGTGGAATCAGGACATCACCCTGGTGAATTAGGAACCATTCCAATTCTTAGAACATGAATCATTGGTGAATTGGATTACCCTAATGATTTTTGGCAAATCATCACAGCCATAAACGGGTTTTATTAGCCTTTACCACATAACCGTTTGCTTGTGGGCTAGACAATCCTTGGGACCCAGAAAGGGTTGCTCCCATGGTGGATTGCAAACCACCTCAACTAATTAGTACTTCAAACATTGGCCAGTTGAGTGACCCTATGGTTTTAAGCAAACCATTACAGCTATATCAATTCATTCTAGCCGAAAAGACCTGGGAATTGAAACCATAGAACAATTAATTCTAGCCTGTGAGGCCTGGTAATTGAGAACCATTTAACTCTCAGCAAATGAAGCATGGGTGAGTTAAAGACCCTATAGTTTTGAGCAAACTATTAAAGCTATCAACGGATTTGAGAGTCACACCAGAGCCGTACCCTCATGGTGAATCAACTCTTTCTTGTCTGTGGACATGGTGAGTTGAACACCATTTGTTGTATGGTGGTTAACCAACACCCAAACCCTGAAAATAGTTTACTTTATAGACCATGTATGCCAAAAACAACTTTGCACACCAAAGACTCAAAATATAGTTGAACAGTTTGCAAAAGCTTGTCAGTTTCCAAAATCCTTATAACAAAACAAAAAGTAAAAACCATTGAAGACAAACTACGTAAAAGAGAGGTATATAACAAAAGACAATTTGGACACAACAAAAAGCTAGAATATATACAAGAAAGTTACAAAGTACCTAGATCAAGCAGGAGAAACTTGGGCAGCAACAAGTTGATTCTTGATGAACCGAATCAATTGCTCAGCGGTAGTCATGTCATTGCCCACAACATCCTTGGCAATCTCCAGCTTGTGCTTTAACATCCTTTCCATGAGCTTCACTGAGAGAGGATAAGATACATCTGCAAACATGTACAACACCTCTCCAGAAACAGTTTCCAAGACATGAACATTGGAAAGAGTATACAGCCTCCAACTACGAATCTGCCAAAGAGATTGATGGTTCCACAAAAAAAAACCCTTACCACCTTCTTGAGAATCCATCAACACCTAAAGATCACCCCATAACATCAATCCAGCACCAGTAACAGGATGATTTTCATAGTACTCGACCACCAATCCATATAACTTTAAAAGATCATGTCTATCCACTATATAAAGGATCTCCCTTAGAGTGGTAAAGTGTTTGGTAGACTGATCCATCATATACAGAGCATTAATTTCTCCCAGAGGAGTAGAGATTACCTCCCAACCAGCAAAAGCAAACCAAATAATAGGAGCCTCTTCTTCAGAGTCCTCATTAGAAACAACCTTGATGAATGTCTTATCATCTGCATCTAAATCCAATTCGGGCTTAGTTATACGACTCCTGCCAAGAGACTTTCTCCTTGTGCCAGAAGATTTGGATGTAGAAACAACTTGTGGTTGGGGAACATAAGGAACAGATGGAGTGGAGACTTCAGTAGACTTTTGCTTCTTTGAAATGTCTAGTGCCAGAGCTTTACCATCTCTTTTTAGAGTCCTTCTGAGTTCGTTAGACTTAATATCTGCCACAGCCATCTTGATCTTCTCAAACTCAGCTATGAGTTGCTCATCAGCCAAGGATTTCACATATTTCATAGACCAGCCAGTAAAGTAAATGGTGGTACTTTGATTCTTGACTAATACTCTCATATATTCCCTTTGTTGAGCAGGTGTCATTGGTCTATCCCTCTTCTCTTTAGCCGTTTGTTCAGCAAATGCTCTCTTCCTTTGATTGATTAATGCAACCATCCTTTCAGCAAAATTATCCTCATTCACATCTGCATCCAGAAGCTCAAAAGAAAGGCCTGCATTGGCATGAACTTGAGCCATGATGTCACTCCAATCTGCATCAGAGTAATGCTTTGCAGATGAAAGAACCTCTGCTTGTCTGGTCTCCCTCTGAGAAGCAGACATCTCTTCCTCTTGTTCCAACTGCTTTGCATAAATTGCATCCTGTCTTGCAATTTTAGCTTTTTCTTTCTCATATCTTTCCCTCTCAAGAGCTTCTAATCTTGCAGCTTCAATTTCACTCAACCTCTCATCTGCTAATTGCTTCTTAGTTCTTTTTGAAATAGGGGAAGAAGGCTCAACAACACCTTTACCCTTGAAAGGATCTCTGGATGGTGATGTAGAATGAGCAGGAGCAAAGTCACCATTAGTAGGAGCACCAGTAGGAATATGAGAACTAGCAGCAGGATCATTAGAAGGACCACCAGGAGGAATGTTAGAATCAACAGTCACAGCTGCATTAGCCAATGCAATTAGAGCATCCAAATCCACAGCTTGCTCTCCTCCTTCGTCTTGGTCAGAATCACTCACAACCACCTTCCTTTTCTTGGGCTTGAGTTTTACCTCCATTGCTTTGACTTTCTTGACCAACTTTCCCACCACATCCTTAAAAAGCTGCTTGTGTGCCTTGAGCTCAGTTTCCAAAGAATTTACCTTCTGCACAAAAGTAGAAACTATAGAGGACAAAGCAGTTAGAGTAATAAGGTCCTCTACACTTCCTGAAGTGTAACCTGTGGGGGGAGCTTGAGTGGACCTTGGTGGAGATGCATGGAATGAACCTCCCAAAGGTGCATCTTCCACATTGGTGGAAGTGAAAGGGTCAGAAGTTGGTGGTCTTGGGGTGTAGAAAAATGGTCTTGAGGTTGGTCAGGTTCAGGCATAGGCGCAGGAATAGGTCCAGGTATGGGTGGTGGGACATCTTGTGCATCTACCCTTGCACCTTCACCATCTTGATCTTGGGGAAGCATAGCAGCTAAAAGTTGCATAGGTTGCCCCTCAAAGTTGAGCTTCATATTAGCAAAAAGTTTACTAGATAGCTTGAACACATGGTACTGTCTTGTAATCCTAGTTTCTATACCTAAAATGGTTTGAAGAAAACGAGGATACATTAAGAACTTTTTAGCATTACCTATGTTACTAATCATCCCCTTAAAAATGTAACTAGATCAGTTAAATCTTCTCCCATCAGAAAGACAAATAAGAGCAACAGCAATTGAGCTACCAAATTGATCCTAACTACCAGACTTGGTACTGAGACAATGAAGAATGGTGTGGACCAAAAACCGCCATTGAGGTGAAAACTTGTTCTTGTAAAAGGTTAACTTGCCTTCAGTTACATACCCAAGGTTATCCATTCCAGAATAGATTTCCGCAATGGGTAAATCATCAATACCACCATCATCAGCTAATTGAAGTTGACTTCTTAAGGAGTCCTCAGTATTGGTGTAGGGAGTCTTATCAATAGTAGCTAGAATAGCCGGGGGACCTAACTCAGGAGACCAGAGTGTAGCCGTTGACCAGAATTGTTTGACTAATGAGTCAAAGATAATGGGGTCATTTGTGAGAAGCCCCCAAAAAGTCAAGAATCTGATGATAATCATCACTTCCTGTGGGTTTTTGCAGATAACCCACTTTGTTGTGTTCATCCCTGTATCTTAGTGCGGCCATTGATGATTTGGAAATAGGGTTGAGATTTTGTGGAAATGGTAGATAGTTTTGTGCTGGGTATGATCGCAATTGAGAGTTGATACTGTAGAATGAGTGTAATTTTAATTTATATAGAGTAAAGATCTTAATGTCCTAGTGGACCGTCTTGGAAATTAAGGTTTTTCAATGAAAAAGTTAACTGTTACAATGGAGAAAACAGTAATTATTATCCAATTAGTAGGAAACACTATGACGAATTAAATGCCAAAAATATCTCAATTGTAAACTATTAATTAAGATAAAAACTCATTTAATCTACCAAGCACGAACGGAATACCTCAGGCACAAAGAAAAGTCAACCAAAGGAAAATTAACATTACCAGTAGGAAGTGTTCTACCAGTAGGAAAAATGAAACTACCAGTAGCGAAACTTTGTAACACCAGGGTGAACACTAAACTACCAGAATGAACTCTTTCATCAAATAAGACTACCTGTCCGAAGTAGAACACACGTATAAGAAAATCACTAATCCACCCTCATTGAACCACAAGTCTGCAAAAGGTGAGTCCAATACACACAAAACATATACAATAAAATGGAAAGGAAAATTAACTATCAGAATGAACTAAAACTATCAGGAGAAAAAGTTAAAACTACCAGGAGAAACATAGTGTAGCAAGAAAAACTAAGTGGTAAAAAAAAAAAAATTTAAAAACCAACTTTTTAGAAATTTTTACAACAACAGTCCTCCCCTTGGACTCAAATCCTCCCCTCAATCAGAGTATCTATGGATTGATCCCAATGTTAACCACAAGATGAGTAAACCTAGGTCCTTCAAATGCCTTGGTTAACAAATCAGCCACATTATCATCAGTATGTATTTTAAGCACTTGAATAAGTTTTTTTTCATGTAGCAATCTCTTTATTGAAATGTGCCTAATTTCTATGTTGCTTAGTCCGTGGTGAAAAACTGTTTTTAACTATAGGCAAATGTACTCTTGTTTATCAATTTAAGATTTTTGGTATCATAACGTTTATACCCATAATCTAACAATTGATTTTGTATCCAGAGTACCTGACCACAACAGTTAGCAGCATCAACATACTCAGCTTTAGTGGAAGAGGTAGCCACATTTGTTTGCTTCTTGCATTGCCATGAGATCAACTTCCTACCCAGAAAACTGACAACATCCACAGTTGTTGGACTTCTAACCTTGTTTGCCCAACATAATCACTGCACTAAAAGCTTCAAGCACAAAAGGTGACTCTCTCCTAAGGGTACCAATGCCCAACCCTAGGTTGGCTTTACAAGATACTTAAAAATCTTCTTTTCACTGCTTCCAAATTTAGAAGTAGTAGGAAGTGACTTGATTCCTTGAGCAAGCACTGACTGCAAACATTAACTCAGGCCTTCAGAAGCTGTCAAGTACATTAGTGAAACGTATCATGGATCTGTACAAATTACATTACACAGACTGATCATTTCAATCTTGGACTTAGCTTATTGGAGCTTCAATAGGGTGTAGTGGGCAGTTCCTGACACACTCCAATCAAACGTTCTTCAGGATCTCTTGCAACATACTTGTCTTGTTGATAAAATTCCACCAGGTCTTTATGCTGAACTGTAATCCTAAGAAAAAGAAAGTTCTCCAAATCACTCATTTCAAATTCTCCCTTCAATCAAGCCTCAAATTCATTTCGCACACCAGGGCCTCTTTGGAAGACCCAAAGATGATGTCATCCACGATAAACTAGTACAAGATGAATATACTTTTGTGCTTCTTAAAAAAGAGAGTCTGTCATTAGTGCCTCTATTTGTCCTTTTTAAAAAAAATTTAAAAAAAAACCATGTTTTCAGCAAAAAGGAAGAAAGGGTTGCATACCAACTCTTGGGCTTGAAGAAGTCCAAATAACTTTGAATACCTGTAGACCTTTCTTGGATGTTGAGGATCCACAAATCCTTAAGGATTAATGACATATACACCTCATCAATGCTCCATAAAGAACCGCACTCTTAACATCCATAAGGATAAACCATAAATCCCGAAGTAAGAGCAAAATGCTAAACAATCGATTGCACTCTATTCTTACAACTAGAGCAAAGACTTCATCACAATCAAAGCCCGTCCCTCCTGTTCTGTGTCCTTGAGCACAATTCTACCCTGTTTTCTGACAACAATCCCCTGGCATCTCTCTTGTTTTTGAGTATCTACTTATCCAATAGCATATTTAAACCCTTCATACAAATCAACAAAACCCTTTACATTTGAAACTTGAACTGTTGAATTTCTTTCTTCCTGCATAGCATCAACCCAAGCTTGGATCTTCCAAGGGCCTGAGCAACACATCTTGGTTCAACTTGAGAAAAGACAACACGCAAACAGACAATGTTGAAATTCTGTAAGATTGTCCTTCCTGCTGGCAATGAATATAAAACGATAAAAAAGCAGATTCACCAGTAGCAGTCTTTATTGACCTGCTTCTCGTTTGCAACATCTGAGTATGATCCCCCAATAATCAAGAAGATTAAGGATGAAAAGTATTGATTCGCTTATAATCCCACAACTGACTGACTTCCAAAGTTGATGCTAAATTGTTTTAGATCAGCAACCAACTCATCATTCATATTGATGAAGAAAGAAAATGTCTTCTCTTTGTCTTCTAGCCTCTGTGCTTTCTTGTAGACACAACAAGAGGGTTGTGTTTGTTGTGAGAGTGTAAAGTCAAGCAAATCCTGGCCCTCTATTTTGCCTTGGTGCTTGTTCGGATCATCAAACCGTCGATATAGGCTTTGGGAGTTGTGGGATTGCCAACTTGGCAATCTTACAGCTGGGAAAGATAGTGGAGGGGGAGGATGATGTTTAACCATGGTGGAATTGGGTTTGCAGGATAAAACGGGGGTGGTTAACCCGTGAGTTCGTTGGGGGGAAAAATGGGCGGGAAAAAAAAGTTTATAAAAGTTGGGGGTGACAGGTAATAGTTTAGGGAAGTGGCAAGGTTGGTCCTTGAGGGATATATGGGTGTTTGCAATTTTCGTCCTTTTGGTGTTAAAGGTTTGGGGACTTGGCAGTTTAAGTCCCCAAGGGTTATAAGTGCAATTGCATCACACGTCCTTGTCTTTATAAGATTCTGCCAATTGGCAGTTTTACCCCCTGTGGTATATCTTTGCCAAATTGGCAGTTTGGCCCTTGTCTTCATTTCCTCCTTTTTCTTCATTAAATACAAGTTTAGGGATTTAGCAATTTTAACCCTCAAACTTATATTTCTTCACATGTTGACTTTTGGATTTGTCGGGGTTGACTTGGGTTGACTTTTTCAGGCTTGGGCTTGGACTTTGACTTTGTCTTTTCCTGCTTTTCCATTCCGAGTCCGGTTTTGTCGTTTTGGCTTCGTTTTTCGTCTTTTTCTTAGATATCCGTTCCTGCACAATACAATTAGCAAAACAAGCGTATATTTGGCATTTTAAGTCCGTTTTTGGTTATTTTAGCTCGTTTTTAAAGGTAAAAGGTATGTGTAATTAAGCACATACCAGTAACTTAGAGTTAGCCAACATAGTTCTAGCTGCCTCTATGAGGGTTCTATTTTTCTTCTTAGCAACCCCATTTTGCTGTGGGGTTCTGGCATTACTATAATCCCTCTTTATCCCTTTTGACCCACAAAGGTCAATAATATGAGCATTTTTAAACTCTGTACCATTATCACATCTTATAGCTTTTACCTTTTTGTTCAACTGGTTTTCTACAAGATTAATAAAGTCCTTAAGGATAGGATAGGTCTCATCCTTATGTTCTAAAAAGAAAACCCAACAAAACCTGCTATAGTCATCAGTGATCACAAGGCAGTAATATTTGTGGTCAATGCTTCGAATTGATGTAGGACCAAAGAGGTCCATATGAAGCAATTGCAAAGGCTCAGAAATGGAGCTCACAACAGTAATAGCCTTATAAGAGGCTTTGTGTTGCTTGCCTTTACAACATGCAACACAGGTATGGTCATTCTTGAAAAGTTTAGGGGGTAGTCCTCTAACTAAGTTACCCTTTACCAATCTGTTCATGTTTTTATAGTTCACATGACCCATCCTCCTATGCCATTTCACAGATTCATCAACTGAGGCTTTTGCCACTAAACAAGCCAAATTACCCCTGGGACTGAGATTATTCAAGTTAATGGTGTAAAGATTATGTTTCCTTGGAACCCTAAGTACCACCATACTTTCATCTGGAAGCATGAAGTCCTTGGATAGCACAAGACAATCAGTGTCTGTGAAGAGAACTCTATTCTTCTTGTCACAAATCTGAGAGATGGAGAACAAGTTGAATTGTTGCAGTTCCTTCACATAGTAGACATTTTCAAAATCCAGTGTGGGAGTTCTGATTGTCCCTTTTCCAGTAATCCTACCTTCACCACCTCCAAAAGTCACTTTTCCTCCTTGAAATTCTTGAAAGTCATCCAGTCTTTCCATGTTACCTGTCATACTTCTAGAACAACCACTATCAAAGATCCCTTCATCTTCAGCATCTGAATAAGGATTTTCCTACAATATACAACATGGGAAAAGTTAGTGTCTAAGGGGGACCCAAGCCATTTATGACTTGGGTCTGCCTTGTGGATCTGAAAAGGTTGTCCATGAAGATGTATGAGATCCACTATTGTTCTTGGGTACCCAGTATAAACCTTTTCTATGTGTTTTCCAAGAACAACCTGCTGAGGGCTTAACAGCAGTTGCCCATCTCACCCCACCATATTTCATATGATTATAATACATTTGAGGTACATATGGTGTATAAGTCTGAAAATAAGAACTTGTAGGTCTATTTAAATGGGGCATAGGTCTAGCAGTACTTTTCCACCAACCAGAAGTTACTGATGGAGAATATCCTCTATCAGTAGGAACTGGAAAAGGCCTATTTTGCCTACCAGTAGGAACTGGTGCAGGCACCTTTGGCTTACCAGTAGGAACTGGTTGTGGTCTAGCAGGAGGAATGTTTACTTTGCCAGTCCTAAGAAGTACAGCTTGTGGGACAAACTGATTTTGATGATTAACATTATTCCTACTATGTACAGGTCCCACCCCATTACCAACAGTCTTATTAGCCATTTGTTTCTCATAAAAATCACAATCCTTAATAAGATGAGTACTACTACCACATACAAAACATAACTTAGAAACAGATGAAGCATTTTTCCTAAAATGACCTGCCTTTTTATTAAAATAACCATTCTTATTACAAGAAGTCCTAGAAGTGTTTTCATTCTTATCAGAACTATTACAAGAGAAACTAGGTAAATCCTGAACAATAATGGGTTCTTGGATAGGTGTCCCAACATTGGACTCAATCTCATCTTCACTCTCAGATGTGGATACACTGGAAGTTGATGCACAGGAGGTAGAATCATTTGACTTGGGCTCTGAAGATTTGACACTAGAATCACTGGAGGAAAAGTCATTTGTGTTGACCTCTGAAGACTTGTCACTGTTATCACAAGAGACAAAGTCATTAGACACAGAATTAGAGTCACCAGAGGTTGAGGACTTTATACCATAAGACATTTGTGATTCATCCAAGTCAATGTGATCTGATAGATGAGTGTAGTTGATAAGTGTAGAATACACATATCTGTTTGTACTAAAAATAACCCAATTAAACCCAAAACGGACCAAAAATGGCAAAAATATGCTTGTATTTATGTTTTGTGTGTGCAGGTACGGCTAAGTCAGAAATC
>BQNB010122873.1:5121-20199 GCA_026074375.1 Tanacetum coccineum
ATCTCTGAGTCCACCGATACCGGCCACTACACGCTATCCCCACAACAATCCCGCTCACCTTCTTAACCAGCCGAACAACTCTATTTTAGTGTCAAAAATGGTGCTAACATTGGAGAAGGTTTTTGACACATTTTAGCACTAAAATAGTGCAAAAAGTACATTTGGATACAACATTGGAGATGCTCTTAATGTTTTTATCTAAATTTGCACATCTTGAGGAGCTAACTAGGCTATATCAAGGGACGGAACAAGGGGTTCTCGCGGGCGTCCGGAAACTTTATGGATTGTTTCGATATAATGTTAATTTTTGAAAAAAAAACATCGGATTTTTTTTAAATGCATCCGATCCATGAAAAACGGGATTGTGTAAAGTTAGAGATAAGGTAGAGATAAGGTGGTATACATTTCATATTAACCGTACTTGGTGAAAAACGGGATTGTGTAAAGTTGATTTTATAAGGTTTTAAATTGATCCTATATGGGCCATGTTGTGGTTTAAACTTAATGGGCTAGTTAGACACTTAGACTTGAAGGGTGACCATAACAATCAAGTACAAATCATAAAATAAACGAAACTTATTAGGACATGAATGGTAGGCATCAAATCTATATATCTTTAACATTACGAACGGTACTAGATCTGTAATTGACAAATAACGCGTAATAAAAGTATGTGGCCCAAATTTACAACATATATTGTTGGGCACCTTGATTAAATCCGTATATCTTAGTTTTCCTCGAGGAGCATCCATGATGATCATGGATATCTTGCTTGAATCGTGTTGAGTTCACTTTCCGTATAAAGTATTTCGACCATATTAGTGCCTATGTTGCACGAAATCTCTATCGGGATACTTCAAGAAGAGAAACAATTTGTGTCTAGGCATAATATCACAAATCAAGAACTTTAGAGGAATTGTATGTGTTTTTTCATCTGTTTTCTGAGACGAGATATGTTTCTTTACGAAACAGAAGTTTATGACGGTTAAAAACGGTTACCGCAACTCAAATAAAAATGAATTAAGGAATAAGACATTAGCATTAGAAAGAGTACAGAGGCATTCCTGGCCGACAACAATACAAGTCATGAGCGATAGCAAAGCTAAGCTGGATATGTTTTTTTATGTCGAAAGCCCCAAAACTAGCTATCTTATAGCAGACAACTAAGGCAAGCCTACTCAACTAATCTCATAAGTTAAGTAATGGCCTGTTTGCATCGTAACTAATAGAAAAAACGACTCCTAAAGTATACTTATGCATTTGAGTCTGTTTAGTCGTGCCTATCCCCGATAGTCACTCCTTCACTCACTTTTTTTCGTTTGTACCTATTTCTCCAACAGACATGTTGGTTGGGTTTTGACGGAAAATTAAGGTAAATCCTTAATACACATTCTCGTTACCATGTGGAATTGGTTAAGAGTCATAAGGTTTGTCCAAGTGATCCAATCATCCTACAAATGAAATATGGTTTGAATGTCAAGCTTTTACCTATCAACAACATTTAGAACCAATAAAGTGCTAATAGTGCTTCATTGAATAACACAAGGGATTTGGCATGTAAAGTATGCGTTATTTCCCTTGTAAATTCATGCTTGTGTCTCTTTAGTTTCAAACCTGTATCTATCATGTTTTAGCATGTATATAAGCATGTGAGATACTTGATGATACATTTCGTTGGATACCAAGTGACATGAGAGGTAATTCAATTAGAGATCAAAAAATGATTGTTGGTATTATTGGACCTACAACCTAAAATTAGATGCGGAATTTAGATTTTATGAAGTACACGACACATAAACAAGACTTATGTAACACGAGAGAATGTAAATGGTAACATATATCTTCCTAACGATTTCCATATTAAGAACAAGGAAAATAATACGTTACATTTGACCCCTCACCTATATTTATAATAGATGTGGGAAGGAAAACCTTGATAGGTGTGTACATTCAGTGTAAGAGGCGTTTAGAAAAGTTTGAAATTTGTTAAACCCTTTTATCGCAAGAACGTGAATAAAAACTCAACCTTCAACAATTTGTAGTTACCTCTAGAGAATATAATCTCAATTTTTCTAAACTCGAGAACCCGTTCACAAATCTCGACAAAACCGTGAATGTTCTTTAACCCAAAAACTTAATTGTTGATACAGAAGTTAGGTCGGATCTTGTTTAGTCCGGATAGGTAACTATTCGGGTATGCAGCACCTTGTTATTGTATCAAGTGAACTTGTTTGAAGGACCCTGCACAAGGAATGAAACACCGTTAATCTTATCGTGGGAGCGGATCCCACGATTGGACTCCGGCGTGAGAGTAAGTATATAGCTTTGGGGAGTAATCGAACGTAATTAGGGTTTTTGCAATATACCTGTATTGATGACAATTGTGTTCCTTTTATATGCTAAATAACCCTTAGGGTTTTCATAACTTTCGGCCCAAGATACGTCCGATATATAAGGGATTCGGAATTATCCTACCCTATCAAATAAGTAGAGTATATCTCTTATTTAATTAGGTTATCATTTCTTACAGATAGCTCGTGAAGATACCACGGCCATGGACTACGTGTTGGCAACCGCGACCCGTATGTCTAAGTGGCCGTAACAGTGATGTGTGGGCCGAAGGCCCATCGTTAGCTACGGAGCCCACAATAGTATGATTGGGCCAGTCCGGCCCATACTATACGTCATCGTGTCCCTCCAGTCTAGTAGACGTGGCCGTGGTCAGAACCGCGGTCACGGTTGCTAGACTACAAATACCTCGAACCTTCCTGGAAACGCTCAATCTCCTAAACTATATGTTGAGCCTCGCAGCGTAATAATATGACTATTTATCAAGAGACGACGAAAACGGCTGAATGATGGGACGTGTAGGCCCATAACCGTTTCACCTACCTCTCAATCTTAACCATCCAAAGGTAAATAGAGGACACGTGTTAAGCATCCAACTAGGCACAATTGTCGAGGACATAGTATAAATAGAGCAAGCGATCACTGTGCATGTTTCCACAGTTTTCAAATCAAACCGCCATTTTTACACATACAGCCGCACACGTCACTTATTCCCATGGAACCTCATCACCTCAGGTTAGTACACCACGCTACTTTGTGAAACTAATTAAAAATGGGTAGGGATACAATACAACTTGAGGACGCCGTATCAAGCATCTCTGAGGGGTATCTTCTAGAGTTCACCTCAGAGTACGGTATACCGAAAAGCTTGCATCCTGAGTTGCCTGGCCCCGAGGAACCCATCGTGGAGTTTTCGGAGGGCAAAGTCGGTGTTTACACCAAGTTTTTTGAATTTGCAAACTATCGCATCCCTATTTCACAATTTCTCTTTGACATTCTTGGTTATTATCAAATTCATCTTTCACAACTGTTAGTGATAGGCGCAACCAAAGTGAGTCACTTTGAAATCAACTGCCGTGTCCTGAACATAATCCCCACACTAAATTTATTTCGTATTTTCTACGTTCCTTCCTACAAATCGGGGTGGATGTCGTTTAGCAAGCGACCGGGGAAGAACACCCTACAGTGTTACACAAAACCTCTGGACTCCTTGAAGAACTGGAACAATAGATTCTTCTGGGTAGACGAGAGGATATTCCCCACCGTCGTGGAATGGCGCACAAGCGCCCCAAAGGATAAGATGCCATCAGCAAACTCCTATTCCGCAGCGGATGTGACGATATTGGACACACACCGCACCCCTATTAAAAAACAACCAGAACTCTTACTATGCCTAGTAGGGCTGAGTCAGAGCTACTTTCTAGGAGACGACGTGTACCTCACATTTTTCTATGACGATGACCGGGGTGGGTGTTTATAAACTGTTTTTACTTCCCTCATATTTATGAAGATATACTAACAATCCTTGTGTGAATGCAGATATGGACTTGTTTAACTTGATTAGTGCCCCGAATCCCGCCAAGGTAAAGACCGAGACGCGACCTCATGCCGCCCATGAGGTGCCACTACTGACTGTTACTACAAGCCGTGTTATAGAGATGGAGGACACTGCCGTGGCATCAGGGTTCTCAGGGACACCTTTCGCTTTGGAGAAATCACCATTGGACTTTGCCAATGAAGACCCACCCCATATGATAATTGAGATGGGCGGGACAGCAGATCAATTCTGGGATAGATTGTCGCATGAAATCCCACCTATGGAAACTGCAACGACCACAGAGGTCATTCAAGAATCAGGGCTGGAGAAGGAATTGGCCGTCATGAGGCCACCTATGAACAAAAGGCGCCGCAAGAGGGTTAATGATAAAGCAGAAGCCAATGCACCACCCAAGGTGTTGAGGAAGGATCATGCTGCCTTCCGCCCTGCACAGAGTACCCTCAGAGGGAAATTCCTAGATTCAATAGGATTAGAAGCGGACTTCACTTTCTTCACACCTGCTACACAAGAAACCCCTGCGGATACGAAGAGTGTGAGCGATCCGGAACCGTTGTCTTATGTGAAACCACAACCGCATCCCGAGCAAGACGTTGCCCAGTAAGTGATCAAGTCCTAACGTTTTCCTTGTTTTTTGTTTTTTTTCAAAGGTGTAGTCATACTAACAAATCGAATGTGTCTAATAATGCCAATGCAGATCTTCCAGGAAGACGGCCCCCGAGATCCCTACCAAAAATGTTGCTACCGCAGGGGTGCAAGATCTGCTCTCCACAGAAAGTCCGGGGTCAGGGAAATCAACCTCCGTCCCATACGTGGACGGGTCGCTAGGAAGTATCTACCAGCCGGGGTGGGGCGTGACCAACAACTGCCGCCTGGATACCCCGAACGCATGCCAAGACATGGTAGATCACATAGTGCCACTGGGGTACTTCTCTGAACTGTGCCACTTTCCTAATACTAACTTTTGAAGCCAGTATAACATAAACCTGGCATAACAAGTGGCTATGGGGTCTAAACTGAGGCTAAGATTTGAACAAGAGGTCAGGCTACTAAAGAAAGCCATAGCTAAGACGGGACCAGAGGATCCAAGCGAGGAAGGGAGAAATAAAAAGGCTGGATCAAGAAATTAAATCCCTCAGGACTGTGGAAGCGGAAGTGCACGGCCTCCATAATCGGAAAAAGAACTTAGAGACCCTGCTTGAGGCTGAGGTAGACATGAAGAAGGCCGCAGAGGCTAAGAATACGGGACAAGCTAATGAACTGGAAAGCCTCCGCGTCTAATTTTTAGATCTCCAAGTTAGTAACAACCAACTGTCCCAGCAGGTATCGAACCTTCAAGCACATGTCATGGGCGAGGAAAAAATAAAAGCCGCCTTTGAAGAGTTTAAAAAGTATGAAGATGACAGGGTTGAGCAGCGTTGTGCGGAGATGGATGCACGCCTAGACAAATTAAGTGTTGATTTTGATGAGGAGTTATATCCGCATATGTTGACAGCGTTCGCGGGTCATCGCTGGGTCATTGGGCACGGCTTGTGCCTTGCCTTTATGAAGTGTGCCAAGTCCCTAGAGCTAAAGTAGGCATTTGCTAACGTTGTGTCCGTAGGGCTTGTTAAAGGTGTGAGAAAAGGTCTGGAATACGGTATAGAGCATGGGAAGGTTGGCCGAGACTTAGAAGCTGTTGAAGCATATGACCCCGAGGCCCATAGCAAGTATGCCAAGGCCCTCCAAGTCCTGAAGGATCTAAAGTATCCGTTGGTAGATCAACTGGAGAAGTTGAAGGATGCCCCTATGGAATTAATCATGGCATCTTTACACTTAGAGAGTGATTATGGGGAAGACGCCCCCTAGTGGATCCGTGACCTCCGCCCTAGCTCCTCCCAACTAAAGATCCCTATATACCTCGAGGTACACGATCCTGAAGATCTCTGGGCCGTTAAAGAAGAGATGTTGTTGGAGGATGCCATTGCGGCTAACATAAGCCGGGCTGAGAAAAAGAAGAAGTATAGGGTGGTTTGTGGCACCCATGGGGTCGGTTCAGCTCATCATGCTAGATCAGACGGCATCCTCGTATTCGCACCTACCATTACTCCCCAAGGGCTGGCAATTCTATTGGCGAATGCCGCCACACAGACCAAGGTGGCTAACAAAGAGGAGGAACCACATCCACGACTATAGCGATCCATCTCTTTGCCACCTTTTTATAATTTAGAATGGAAATAGTGCAGCCCATTGCACTTAGACAATATTTTGATGTAATGTACCCACGGACGTCCGTGGGTAAAGATATTGTACATTAGTTCCCTGTTAATTAGTAATGTGGCTTGTGTTTGCACGTGTAGTGACTTATATGCTCCGTGGGGTTCTTTGCCAATGTAGCTAACGTCTTAGGTACACAAGCGATGATACAGAATCCATGGCCGTTGGGGTTGCAACCCTCTTACACGGCAAGCAATTATTAGGGTGCTTAACCTTTAAATATCCAAAGATATCCATCATATCATGTATGCACTTATGGAATAACAAGTAAATTATACTAAAGAAAAATTTTCATATAAAGAAGTCGAAGGGTTAGCTAGACCCCGTGGAGTTTTATTCATAACTTAAAAACAAAGAGTGGAATAAAAATACATGGATTACTTCATTAGGGGCCTTAATCATAACGCAAACTCATCCATGCCGCTGCTTAGAGATAACATTTCTTGAGATTGGCGACGTTCTACGTCCACGAAAGAACCGTTCCATCCATGGATCTTAGTTTGTACGCTCCGTCTCCGAGTGCTTCCGTGATTTCATAAGGTCCTTCCCACTTTGGGCCAAGCTTCCCCCCATCCATAGCATGGCTTGCCTCATTACTACGATAAACAAAGTCTCCATGTCTAAAAGTAACACCACAAACCCTAGCATTGTAATACTTTGTCATTTTTAATTTGGCCTTGGCTTCACGGATTGCTGCACGTCCACGTCTTTCTTCCAGTAAATCTAGATTTAGCCGTAGCTCTTCATTATTGTGCACGGCGTCTACTACTGCAGTGCAGTACATTGGCATCCTGATTTCCGCGGGTATGACGGCTTCTATTCTATAGGTCAAAGAGAAAGGGGTATCACCATGGCTTGACTTAATCATCGTACGATAGGCCCAAAGGACATAGGGGATTTCTTTTATCTAATTCTTGTTTCCCTCACCCAGGCGGGCCTTAATTCCTTCGTCCAAGCTCCTATTTGCTCTCTCCACGAGTCTATTGGACTGTGGATGTTTCACTGAGGTAAAGCGTTGTGTGATATTCAACTTTTCACACTTGAACGACTTGTCGTTGAACTGTTTACCATTGTCTGAGACTATTTCTCCTGGGAGACCGAAGTGGCGCACTATGTTATCCCATATGAACTTCTTTACCTGACTGCCGATGATTGTCACCACGGCTTTCGGCTCTATCCACTTTGTAAAATAGTTCATAAAGACTATTAAAAACTTGACTTTTCCTGGTCCCTCTGGGAAAGGACCAGCTATGTCAATTCCCCACTTGTATAATGGCCATGGAGCCGTGATGGGAGTCAGCGGCTGTTGGGGGTTTCTTAGCACGGGGCGGTGTATTTGACAATCGTTACTTTTGCGTATCATATCCCCTGCATCCCGATGCATGGTTAGCCAATAATATCCATGTCGTATGGCTTTGGCCACCATGAACTGTGTTCCTACGTGCATACTGCATGACCCCTCATGAATTTCTCGGATGACATAATCCGCTTGGAGTGGTCCAACACACCTTAGCCACGGCTTTAGGAATGACCGCCTGTAAAGAACCCCTTCTAACAATTCGTATTGTCTAGCCTTGATGCGGAGTTTGCTTGCCTCCTTTCTATTATCTGGAAGGGTCCCATCTTTTAAATATTCCATTATCGGTGTCATCCATGTTAGTCCCTCTTCCTCTACCACTGTCGCCACTTCCTCCTCTCATATGGATTTCTCTTTAAGTACTTCGACCAAGACCTGTTTTGATAAGTGCGCAAAGCTGGTTGACGTAATCTTGCTCAGGGCATCCGCTTTCTTATTTTTACTTCTTGGGACTTGGCTTATAGAAAAGTTAGCGAAGCCGCTGATCAGGCTTTTAGCCTTCTCAAGGTACTTGATCATATTTTCTTCTTTGGTGACATATGTCCCTAGGACTTGGTTTGCCACCAGTTTAGAATCTACACTCACGTGCACATTGCGCACTCCCATCTACGCAGCTATCCGTAGGCCAGCTATTAGTGCCTCATACTATGCCTCATTGTTAGAAGCGGTGAACTGAAACCTTGGTACGTAGGTAAACTTCATTCCCTATGGGCTTATCAGTATTAGGCCAGTACCCGATCCATCCACACATGATGATCCATCCGTGAACAGTGTCCACGGCTCTTGCAGGGTTTCAACCACTGACGTATCTGGTGGAGCTTCGTCTGACTTCTCTACAAGGAAATCCGCTAGGATCTGTCCTTTTACGGATGTCCTTGGCCGGTACGTGATATTGTGTTCTCCTAGCATGACACTTTATTTTTGTAATCGTCCGGCTACATCGGGGCGTGATATTATTTATTTGATGGGTTGGTCGGTGATAACTGTGATAGGGTGCGCTTGGAAATATCTTCGTAACCTCTTGGCTGCGAAAATCAGTGCTAGGACTAGCTTTTCCATTGGGGTATAGTTTAGCTCGGGGCCCTGCAGTGCGCGGCTTACAAAATAGACTGACGTCTGAACCTTGTCCTTTTCAGTCATCAGGACCGCACTAATAGCTCCGTGGGAGGCGGACAAGTATACAATCAATTCCTCTTTTGGTTTGGGTGCTACCAGCATGGGTAGTTCCGACAAGTGTTGTTTCAGCTGCTTAAAGGCTTGTTCCGCTTCTGGTGTCCAATGAAAGTCACTCTTCTTGATGCATTTCATCAAAGTTTTGAATAGCGGCAAGGACTTTTCCGCTGACTTGCAGAGGAATCTGTTCAGACTAGCCAACTTCCCATTGAGGCTCTGGACATCTTTGATTGTTCGTGGGGACGAGAGTCGCAGCACAGCTTCTGTTTTGTCTAGGCACGGTTTTATCCCCTCCGGGCTAATCATGTACCCCAAGAACGTTCCTTCCACTGCCCCGAACGTATACTTTTTGGGATTAAGCTTCATATTAATTTTCCATAACGTACGGAATGTTTCATCAATATCTCTTAGTGTCTCTGTTTCTGTGTGACTCTTAATAACCAAGTCATCGGCGTACACTTCTATGTTCCGACCGACTTGGTTGTCAAAAGCTTTGTCCACCAGCCGCTGGTATGTGGCACCAACATTTTTGAGGCCGAATGGCATCTTGGTATAGCAATACACCCCATGGCTGGTGTGGAAAGCCGTTTTCTCTTCATCTGATTCTGCCATCTGTATTTGGTGATAGCCTTTGTAAGAGTCTAGGAAACACTTATAGGGGTAACCGCAGAGGGATTCAACTTTCTAATCAATTTCTGGAAGGGGTAACAATCCTGCAGACATGCATTGTTTAAATTTGTAAAATCCACGCATATCCTCTAGCTACCGTCATGCTTTTTCACCATGACTAGATTGGACAGCCAGTCGTGATAATAGACTTCTCTCATGATTCCAGCCTTTACTAGTTTCTGTACCTCTGCCTGGATGGATTTGGCACGTTCCAGAGCCTGGCCCCTTTTCTTCTGTCAGACAGGTGAATATCCTTCCTGGATATTAAGCTGATGTTCAGCTACTGATCGCGGTACTCCTGTCATGTCGGAGGCTGCCAAGAGAATATATCTAAGTTTTCCTTCAGGAGCGAACATAGTTCCGTTCGTCTTTTCGCTGATAGCGTCCCTTCGATTGCCACTTCCTGATCCGGGAAATTCGAATGTAGGGCTACTTTAAAATTTTCATGATGAACTTTGGCCTCTTTGAGGATCTCCTTAGATGATGTGGTCACCGTGGCGCACTCAGCGGGTATCAAGATAGTGCTACGGATTGTGGCTATTCCTTCGTCAACCGAGAACTTAAGTCACATGTGGGTTGTGGATGATACTGCTTGGATTTCTTTTATTCTGGGTCTTCCAATGATACCATTGTATGGCGATAGTGACCACACGATCATGAAATTCATCCATGATTTTGTAGAATGTTCTGCATCTCCTATTGTTACTAAGAGCCTAAGTTGTCCCAGTGGCCATATAGTTTCTCCACTAAAACCGGTTAACGATGTCGTTGCCGGGACCATTTTTCTTTTAATTTCCGGTCGGAGTCGGTTAAAGCAGTGCTCGTAGAGTACTTTCGTTGAGGAACCCCAGTCTACATACATGCGGTGAATCATGTGCCCGCTAATTTCCACTTCTATAACAAGCGGACCTTCTGTCCCATTACTAGTTGTCAGTGGTGAGAATGTGATTTCGCTGACACGGGCAAAGCTTTGAGTCACTTTCTGCCTTGTCATTCTATGCCACGGTTGTACCATATAGATTGCCATGGACTTGTCTTTGGCCATGACTTCCTTCTTTCCAACCTTCGGTTGACCTCTGCCTTGCTTAATTTCCTTAATTAAATGCAAGAGCTTGCCTGCTCGCACCAACTCTTCGATATGCTTTGTTAACTACATACATTCGTCCATGCTGTGTCCTTTATTATTGTGGAAGTCGCAAAACTTGTTGCTACTTCTCTTCTCTATCGGGGTTACTATGGGTGGTGGTGGTTTGAACTTTCTTGCTTCGTCCTTGAGGATTTATTTTGGTGTTCTTGTAAGGAGGGTAAACCTGCTAGACCCCCTTCCTTCCCTTGGCTGACCTCGGAAGTCAGATTTCCATTCTAAAACATGGCGCTTGGGCTGGTCCTGTGGTTTTCACGAAGTGTGACCTTTCTTTTTGGAAGTGGCGATAGCTTCTCCTCGTATGAAGGCAGTGGTGGCTGTCATCATTTATTCCATGGTCTTTAAAACGTGTTCGTTGAGGCGCTTTATCAATTCAGGGTTGTTAAATCCATGCATGAATCCGGAGATTCGCATGCACTCATGGGCCCCCTTCATGCGTCTAGTTTCAACCTTGAATCGCTCCATGAAATCCTTGATGGTCTCTCCATCTCTTTGCTTAATATTGTGGATTTCCACTGGATCTTTGACGTACTTCTTTTGCTGCATAAAGGTCGCTTTAAGATCCTTGTATCCGTCTATGCTTTCTGGAGGGAGCTCATCGAACCATACTCTCGCGGCCCCTATTAGGGTAGAATTGAACATATGACACCACGTAGGCATTGCCCAGCGTTCCACCTGTGCTGTGGCTTGGAAAATTTTCACGTGATCCTTTGGGTCTCCTGTTCCGTTATAGGTTTTCACGTTGTTAGGCATTCGTGTTTTTCGCGAACTTTTGAAATTGCAGATTCGAGGTGTGAATGGATCCACCTTTTTACATGTCCATGGCACTGCTAGGTCTTCTTCATCTGCAGGCTTGTGCCTTTTTGACATTGACTTCCAGTGTCCTCCATCGCTGGTGCCACTCTTCGATACGCGATATAATAGGGATTCACTTACCCTCCCTCTTTTCATACTATGGGAGCGGTCCCTGTCACGAGAGTGATATCCATGTCTGGCACCCATCCTGTAGGAGGAGAATGTATTACCATATGATTATTCGACGTCGCGGGAGCGGTCTCTGCTTCGAGGACGATCTCTGCTAGAAGGGCGATCTCTACTGTGAGAACGAGCCCTAGAGTTTGCCCTGTCCGACCCGGACTTAGTTGTGATTGGCGAGTAAGTATCGTTAAGTCGCTCGAATGCGCTCTGCCTCTGATGACCTAACATGCCAAATACGTTTCCATCGTTGTTTTTCAAGCGTTCCTGCATCTTGGGCCTTTTTGACGGGTTACGGTACCTTGCGGACAAAGTCCTAGCACTTGAGTTTTGAGAGCCCTCTCTCATTCTTTGACTTTTCTTGATATTTTCTTCAAAGTCCAGCCTAGTATGAACTTCTTTTCGCTTGTCATGGTGAATTTTATCCATAATAACCGGCAAGATATCCTCGTAATGCTCCTCACAGAAGTCTAGGATGTTAACCCTGGATGCGGCATCCGCTTCCTTCGGCGTCTTTTCTTTGTTTGTAGCTTTCATGACAGTGGTCACAATGGGGGTTGTGTTAGCCGTTGCACTCATTTTCCTGAGTAATTCCTAGTGTTGGGTCCCACTTATGGCGCCAACTTGTTGATACAGAAGTTAGGTCAGGTCTTGTTTAGTCCGAATAGGTAACTATTCGGGTATGCAGCACCTTGTGTATCAAGTGAACTCGTTTGAAGGACCATGCTTAAGGAATGAAACACCGTTAATCTTATCGTGGGAGCGGATCCCACGATTGGACTCCGGCGTGAGAGTAAGTATATAACTTTGGGGAGTAATCGAATGTAATTAGGGTTTTTGCAAGATACATGACAATTGTGTTCCTTTTATAGGCTAAATAACCCTTGGGTTTCCATAACTTTCGGCCCAAGATACGCCTGATATATAAGGGATTCAGAATTATCCTACCCTATCAAATAGGTAGAGTATATCTCTTATTTAATTAGGTTATCCTTTCCTAAAGATAGCTCGTGAAGATACCGCGGCACGGACTACGTACTGGCAGCCGTGACCCGTAAGTCCAAGTGGTCGTGACAGTGATGTGTGGGCCGAAGGCCCATCGTTAGCTACCGAGCCCACAATAGTATGATTAGGCCGGGCCAGTCCATAATATACGATATCATTAACGACCCTTGAATGTTTCTACACCTTGTCGCAAAAATCTGACGATCGAAACCCTTCAGAAATGACCCTTGATGCTCGATCGAACACCAAGACCTACTGTAAAAAACTGAAACAACATAAACCCTTCTATAAAATTCCTTGCTAGAAACTAATTACTTTGGACCCAAGTAGCCTTTGCAAAACACAGACGAGTCTTAATCTTAGCAAAAAAATCCAATTGTTTGAATCATATGTAAAAGAAGGTTAGGGAAATTCTGTAGATTGTACATTTTTATTGTTTATTCGATAACTAAAAATATGTAATGTTTTAGGTGATCATGTGTGTGGTTACTTTGAGTCAATATTACATGCTAGCTTACGACATACGAGGTTTGTTAGTTTTTTGCCCGACGCTTGTCTACAAAATGACCGGTTGATATTTTTTATGCCTATGCTAATCTGATAGGATCGTTCATAAAAGGTTGATAATTGTTTATGCAGAAGATGCCAATTACGTTCTGCCCTGAAATTTAGTGTATTATACTTTCACGTGTCACTGTGTTTACCAGTGCTGACTTCGGCCTGTTAAAAAAGGTAGTCGCTGTGAGAATAGTCGGCTCGAAATATCAAATCGAAAACTAAGATGACCAAAAAAAAATCACAAACAAGTGGTATTTCTTGATCAAGGGTCTGATACTCTTTGGAGTGGGAGGTCTTGTATGTCATATATTCATATGTGGCATTAACAGTCCATAGAGTGAAGTATCAAATGATCGATAGTGGTTACAAATGATACATTGGAAAAATATGTTGGTCTGTTATCAGTATGTTAATTATTTCGTTTCTCAGTTTCTTGATTTTCCAAAAGTCAGAAAAATCGAAAAAAATCAAAAACTAAATCAAACGGAAAACAATCGAACCGAATTTGCCAAAACCAAACCGAATCGAACTACAAATTCGATTTTCGAGTTAGATATGAGTTTGACAATCTGAACCGAAATCCGAATTTACATAAATATATATGTTTATATATAAAGACTTAAAATTTTATTCTAGTATAAAAAAATAATTTCTATGTTTGATTTTTTTTTTAAATATTTATGTAATTATTATATACATGTCCTAAAAATGGCACGAAACGCTGCCGTTTTTGGTAGAAATTAGAAAGTCTACGGTACTTTTTTAATGGGCTAACTTGAGCCTGAAAGTATTAGCCCACGTCGAGTTGTTATTTTGGCGGTTATCTTTGGGTGTTAAAGTTGGGATTGTACGCACCTTGGCGGGGCAACCTATTACGGTTGCAGCCATGGCGTATGTACCCTGTTTCTTGGGTTATTCAGATGCATGCCGTTGTAGATAATGGTCATAGGATGGGCCATGTTTCAAGCATTGCTAACTTTGTTTATTTGTGTATTTATGGTTCGATGTTGGTTATAGATTGTGCATATGCATTATTTACCAATGTACAGATGTTGGCGGGCCTGGCACACTTGGATTGTGATGGCAGCCATGGCATATGTGTGCTTTTCAATTTTGCGAAAAGTGGAAGGATGTGTAATAGGTAATGACGATAGTTTTCTGTTTACTATGCGTGGTCTACTGACACCTGTATCTTGGCTAAGCAAACACACTAAGGTTTCGTTTGTTTTTTTAGAGGTTTTACCTCTTCATCCGCAAATCATGTCTGCAGAAGAAGATGTGCATCTAAGCTCTTCATCTGCAAGAAAGAAGACCGTTTGTTTTTGTTCTAATTAAGTACTTCTTTCATTTTTGTTTCTTTATCCTTTTACTAGTGTTTTTTACGTTTTCGTCTGTTTTTTTACGTTTTCGTCAGTTATTTTACGTTTTCGTCAGTTATTTCACGTTTTAGTCAGTTTTATACGTTTTCGTAAGTATTTTTATGTTTTTGTCAGTTTTTTACGTTTTCGTCTGTTTTTTACGTTTTCGTCAGTTATTTTACGTTTTTGTCAGTTTTATTTTACGTTTTCTTTAGTTTTTTACGTTTACGTCAGTTTTTTTACGATTGCGTCAGTTTTTTACGTTTTTGTCAGTTTTTTACGTTTTCGTCTGTTTTTTTACGTTCTCGTTATTTTTTTACATTTTTGTCAAATTTTTTACGTTTTCGTCAGTTTTTTACGTTTTGGTCAGCATTTTTACGTTTGCGTTAGTTTTTACGTTTTGGTCAGTTATTTTTCGTTTTTGTCAGTTTTTTTACATTTTCTTTAGTTATTTATGTTTATGTCAGTTTTTTTTTGTTTGCGTCGGTTTTTTACGTTTTCGTCTAATTTTTTACGTTTTCGTCTGTTTTTTTACGTTTGCGTCAGTTTTTTACGTTTCCGTCAGTTTTTTACGTTTTGGTCTTTATTTTACGTTTTCGTCAGTTATTTTACGTTTTTGTTAGTTTTTTACGTTTCCGTCTGTTTTTTACATTGTCGTACTTTTACAGATGAAAACTTG
>BQNB010122874.1:0-20199 GCA_026074375.1 Tanacetum coccineum
TGCACTTTAAAACATTATTGTCAGTTTTGTCTATGCGGCGTATTCATGTACATGATATGGCGTATTTAGCAAACTGACCCGTATTGTTACTTTTTACAGGTCTCCATATAACATATTCCAGTTTATGGATACGGCGTATTGGTCCTATGTATAGTTTATTGTTTTTATTATTTATTAACCGTAGGTACCGAGATAGAAGTGCATGTTTTTTTCTTAAATTTTGCACAGGACCTCACTGCAAAGAAATCGACAATGTTGGTGAAGTATCGATCATCTGGAATCCTCTGTGTGTTTTAGTCATGCTGGTATCTAGACACATTTACAACATACATTCTTGTTTATAAACTCAACTTTGAGAATCTACCGAGCAAAATATCAGGGGAGTTTCTCATTCTAATTCTTTTAATTTTCCGTTTTTAATGTTTTATCTATACAACGAGAACGTTGTATAATTTAAGTGAGGGATGGGAATTAGAATGCATACTTGTCTTATTTTTCACATTAAAATGCTTAAATTATGCTCAAATATAAAAAAATTCAAAGCATACTCTTGTGAAATTACTAATTACATAACCCGCACACAATAATCCTTATTAGATATTGTGAGGATTTAACCTTATCCGTTTCTAAATGTTTACCCAAATCTCACAAAAATATAAGTGTGCCGGTGATGTTTTAGACTTTAGAACTTGGCTTGGTATATCTATTCGAGATCACAATGATGAGTACTATAGATTTAGATAGTAACTTGTTTAAATTGGTAAATTTTTAGGATTACACCCAAAAAGCCCATACATGATGTTTTATTAACTAACTACACTGGTTAGTTAAATATCGTATAAACCCTTTGTTTACTCTCATTTTAAGAGTAAGCTACCCCTAGAAAAACCTGTAGAGCCAATCCTTTAGGAATAACACCAACTATCTGTTTCGTTACACCTTTACACCTTAACCTATCTTGTTAGATTATGTCCATTTATCAGTTGCTAGTTGCTTAAAGTGTAAAGTATGTATTTCCAGAGTCTTGTGTCAATTTTCTATCTTTGGTACGGTTGGGAAGAAATTTGCACATTGCAAATGGGAATGTATAAAATAGTCAAAACTTATGCATTTTTACTACCAACGCAATTATTGGTACATTCGAAGAATGAAGAATTACCGAAGGAATTATCCAGAGTTATTATGATCATGAAGATGGTGAAATTAAACCGAGTTTCATAGTATAGTGTTTAAAAAAATCGAAAAAATTAGAAAAATCGCAACAAAAAAAGAGAAGGAAAGTTTGAAGATAATCGTTTCGCAAAAGCTTAAACCGATGGAATTAAATGAAGGATCGATTATTCGTTGATATGTCTTATAAGTCAACGATGTAGAGTACTGTATAAAAGTGGTAGATATCGCCACTTGTCTTGTAAAAGTTTGTAAAGTATGGGATGATTGGGAAGTTGACCGTTATGGGAACGCCAACTTAGGTTGTTGTTTTTTATCAATGATCAAGATGTTTGTAAATAGTTGTGTCTTAATCATGTTAATGTCTAGCAACTTATATCTTGGACCTAGTCTATTTGTTTCGTATTTTTTTTAACAACAATTTACTTCCCTTTCCTAATCATTAACCAAGGGTTTTACGCGAATGAGGATGTGTACGAGCATGCATGACTATTCCGTCATTACGGCCATGTATGCATGCTTCAGCTGCCTTGTTGGTGTATTACTATCGGTGAAAGTTAGAAGATCCCTACCCTATATCATTCTTCATCGTAACCCTTGGTTAAGCTCGAATGAGGATGTGATCGAATTATACATGTCTATTCCGTCGTTACGGCCATGTATGTGTGCTTCAGCTGCCTGTCATGACCGATGGGCACTTTGAGAGAGCGAGATATTAGTTTAAATGTTACCACAAAGATTACAGTCTTGAGTGTTTCGAGTGTTTTCCATCTTCCTATTTCATGAGTTGTTTGGTTGTGTACTTGTAATAGATCAAATAAATGCTTAAACGAAAAAATCCTTAGGGATACATTTTCTTAAACTTCTAAAGGCTACTTGAGGACAAGTAGGATTCAATTAGGGGGTATTTGATAAAATCAAATAACATCTATTTTATAGCATCATTTATCCCATGTGATTAAACCATTTTGTATAATTATTGCAAAGAATTGTTACTTAATCATTTATATTTGAGAATTGCAGTAATTATGGAGTACTTTGTAAAAGTTAACTAAAAGGCACGCATTCTGGAGCTTAAACAAAGATATTTGAATATTACTATTCTGACATCCAATACACCATATCCATCAAGGAAGATATGGCGTATATGTGCCTGCACTCACCAAATACCACGAAGGAAACAAGTTCCAATACGTCGTATCCAGAAGAAGGCAATACGCCGTATTCAAGCTATATGGAAATAAAATATTCTGAAAGATATCAAACGTGGTCCCTACTCTAAGAAACCCTCGATACGCTGTATCCAAGACTTTGGAAACACCGTATCGACCATATTCCAGACCCTATAAATAGAAAACTCAAAAACGAGTTTTAAGTGTGCTAAATCATATTCTCGATGCCTAAACCATAAAAGTCGATTTTCAGAAGAGAAGAAGAGCTGCAGAGGTCGAGCAACGCGATTAATTCCATAGGAGACAAAGTGTAATTTCTTATACTCGTGTAATCGTTCAGTTTTTGGTATCATTCGTTAAATCGGTTAGTTTACCTTGGCTAAATCATTACTTTTGTATTAATTATGACGTTTGGAGGCTAATACCTTCAGGTATTATCCATTGTTATGAAGATCTTAATGTTTGGTTTGTTTATCTTGATTTCTTAATTTATCGTTGATTGCTTGATTATGTTTATCAATTTATACTTGTTTACGTGCTTTTGTATGCGACCTATCATTCAACTGGATCTAGTGATTCGGACCAAGTAATTTAGATGCCTGGATAGCTCTCCATATAGTGATTTATACATCTAGACCAATAGGGTCATAATTAACGACCTATCTTTGCCCTTAGATTGTGAGCTTAGTTGGACCATAATGTGACCTTGGTTTCAACGAGTACGTTCTCAATTAATTGGTAAAGACTTAGTTAGTGGACTACTAGTGTATGAATTGCTATTAAGCAGTAAGTAGGTAAAGTCTCTATGAGCTACGGTTTAACAAGATCACCATTGCATTAATCCCTAAGATAGATTATAATCAGCAAATAAGGATGCTTTATGCGGATGCGCTTAATTGAGACAGAATTCTACGTGTCTAGGTCTTAGGAAGAAGTAACGCCTAAATCTTAAGAATGATATGTCGCCTCGAGATAAGTAATCATTGCACTAATTAACAAACCAACGTTCTGATTGGATTAATGATGGTTAATACAGTTTTCTTATATTTGGCTAGACCGCTTTTTTATTTTCTGTTAATTTGCTTGCGTGTGTTTTAGTGTCTTGAATTGGTTTTAGTCACCATAAAACCTGTGCTAGTCTCTCTGAAAACACCCCTTATCTATTAGATTTAGGATTAACATAGGTTTAGCATAGGTTTAGCATAGATTAGACTAACTTAGATTAGAAAAAACAAAGTATTAATAAATTGAAAGTGTTTCTCGCTCTTAGTGATCGACACCCTACTTACCACGAAACTCCCATCGATCGGGTACACTGCCCGTGAAAAGTGTTGTTTTAGTTAAAGTCGGCAAAATATAAATTTAAAATTTAAAAGCATAAAATACACCTACACGACAACACCATCAGAAACCATACCTAAATCGGAAAGCAGTCACACACACACAAAAGATGCAATTAACACAATGAGGCAATTTATCACATTCTAACACTTAAATATCTTCCTTAAGTAAATGACCTACCAACAGACCGAAACTTGCATAAAAAGCTTGTAAATCTCACCACAATCCAGTTAATTGAGTTGTACAACCATTAGCACAGGAATCCAGAAAATACAGTAGCAGAGGATAAACGTCTTTTTTAGTTGTGTAGGGTAACTTTGTCTGACCGTTTACACTTTTACAAATCCTTGTGTATATGCAAAGATTTTGCAAATGACGGAACTTCTGAAATCAATTAAAATTACAGTCCTACCATTTTGCATACCAAATACCATATAAGATTAGATTTCAACCATCAAAATCTCACAAACCAAACACCCCGCCTTAGGGTTTGTAATTTACTATGAGTCACATCTATAAGTAGAGAACGCGCATATGATAGTTTCAGCCAAACGGGAGGTTGAAGAATACTTTAGTCAGTATAGAGCCACTATGAGAGTTAATACTAATTTGTGACCATTGTTTTAAGTCGAATTTTAAAGTTATTATGTCTCTTTGTCCATGGAAGAAACACACAGTAGAAGCTCGAATATGGGTTTCACAAAATCATAGCACTTAGACAGCCTTAACAATATAACCATGCACGTAGTAACAATACAACAAAAGATACAGATATGATACCTGAAATAGAAAGCATAATCACACACTAGCAAAAGATGCAGTGAACAAGAAGCTACCAGCATGGGCAGCATCCCACAGTAACTTCGATTCAGGAAGCTCACGAAAAGTTTTTGTTTGAAAGATGAAACATCATTGTCCGAATATGATGAAGTGGAACAAAATGTTTTGTACTTTAATGATCTATTCCCTTTCAACATAATTTATCCCGATGATTAATGTGCTGTCATTGTATGATATATTTAAGATGATTCAAGTTTTAAATTTATATTTTGCTGACTAAACCAAAAATGACACTTTAACGGGCAGTGTACCCGATCGGTAGTAGTTTCGTGGTAAGTAGGGTGTCGATCACTAAGAGCGAGAGCGTTAATTCCTAATTCTATCATTATTTTAGTTATCTAAGTTAAACCTAAAACTAATGTAAAGGGGGGGGTTCAGTCTGAGAGACTGGCACGGTTTTGTGTATCTAACCTAAGGTTTTGATGACAAGTAAAGCAATAAACACACACAAGAAGACAAGAAAACGATAGAGAAGCCGGTCATGAGAACGAATGTAAGGAACAACGCTATCAACATGAATAATCTGATAAAACACAGGGTTTGTTTATTTAGTATGCATATGATGTGTCTTTATCTCGAAAGGGCATCTCATTCTAGACTTAGGTGTGGTACATCTTCTTAAGACCTTGACACGCTAATTTCTGTCACATTTAGACGATCAGCATAAAGTTCCTTCAACTTGTTGATTATAATCTATCTTAGGATCTAAGTAATGGTGCTCTTACTAAACCATAGCTCATTGAGACTTTACCCACTTACTGCTTAACGGCTCTTTATATACTAGTAGTCCACTATCCGAGTCCTTACCAATGGAATAAAAATGTACTCGTTGATACCAAGGTCACCTTATGGCTCAACTAAGCTCACTAAACTAAAGGCAAGGATACGTCAATATTTGTGATCCTATGATTCTAGGTATATAAATTGCAATATAGAGAGCTATCCCGGGACTCTTAGGCATGCGTTTCCGATAACAACACTGAAGTTGCAGCGCATTAAATATGTAGGACTAGACCCAGTTGAATGATATGTCACATACTTAAGCACATAAACGAATATAAATTGATAAACATAAATAACAATCAACGATAAATTAAGCAATCGAGATAAACAAACCAAACATTAGATCTTCATAAACATGGCTGATACCTAAAGGTATCAGCCGATAGTCATTGTAAAAATACACATGGTTTGATATATGAACGATTAAAATAAAGAAACCTCAATCGAACGCGTATTCGGTTACGCGATGATTACAAGAGTTTTCCTATAATCTTGAGGCTCTTTTCTGACCTTCTATGCTCTTTTGATTGTCTCTCGGTCGACTTGGTGGTTTAGGGATTCACTTGCATCATTAAAATTGTGTTTAGGGTCGTCTTTATATATAGGGTCTGGTAGTCAGTTTGATGCGGCGTATTGGGAAGCTCAATACGGCGTATTGGATGACTTGGAGTGGGCTCCAAGAATAAAATATTCCATAATTTTCTTGAGATGATATGGATACGGCGTATCGGACATCCTGGATATGGCGTATCAGACCTATTGGGTACGGCGTATCAGACCTATTGGGTACGGCGTATTGGGCTACTCCGGTACGGCGTATTGGCTCATTGGGTACGGCGTATTGGCTCTTTGGGTACGGTGTTTTGTACATCTTGGGTACGGCGTATCGAGCTTCTTGGGTACGGAGTATTGGCTGAAAGTGTGCTTTTCTTGATATTTGACCAAAGTATAATATACGACCTATATACTGATGTAGATATGGCATATTCTTCAAAGTCAGGCAATGGATTTTTTGATTCGTCAAAGGTTGGATACGTCGTAATAGGTCTTAAATAATATGGTGTATTTGGTTGTTTGATCAATAGACTTTCTCAAAATCTTTGTTTATACTCCAAAATGCATGCCTTTTAGCATAACTTCACAAAGTACTCCATAATTACTGTAATTCTCAAATACAAACAATTAAGTAATAATTATTTGCAATAATTATAAAAAATGGGTATATAACATGGATCAATGATGTATAAAATAGACGTTTATTTGATGTCATCAATGATCTAAAATGGATTAGAGTTAATGGATGATAATAAAATTGATTTGTTACAATCATCGGGGCGGTAATGAAAATACACAAGGTGTTCAAATGATCTTCTGAAAGCAAGTCACGGATAAAATCACATAAAGTTTTCATATGAAAAGTTTTGTTGGAAGTAAATGTAAAAATCATGGCTTTTGGAATTTTCTTGTCAAAAGGGATGCTATATTTCAATTTATTAGAATTTGTTGTGCCGTTTGGCATTTCGTTTGTTAGGAATTCAGTTTTTAGTGAAGTGACGACCATTATCAATCTCACAAGCCTTTGTAATAGTTAGACAATATTATGTAATAATTAGTAAACTAATCGGGCTGGCTTATAGAAAACCCAAGGAAAGCCCGGTCCGGCCCATCTCATGTAAGTATATTAACCCTCTCCACACATGGAGAGGGTGTTGGTTGAATGCATTTTCTTACAATCTTGTATGTGTTTTTGAGTGTGTTCTCCCATCCACTCTCTCTCTAGCTTTCTCTCTATAAGTTTATAAGTTTGTGTGAAATATACAAATCCTTTAATTGGTATCAAGAGCCATGGTTCTATCTTGGTTCCTTTTGTGATTTAGTTGTGGGAAAACCTAAAAACGGGTTTTCAGTGTGCTTGATCATATTTTTGATACCTTAACCACAAAAGTTGATTTTCAGAAGACAAGAAGAGCAGAAGAGGTCAAGAAAAGCTATTAATTCCATAGGAAACACCTTGTAATCTCCTATACTCTAGTAGTCGTTTGATTTTAGGTATCATTCGTTTAACTCGGTTAGTTTACCTTGGTTAAATTATTACTCTTGTATTAATTATGACGTTTGAGGGCTAATACCCTTAGGTACTAGCCATTGTTATAAAGATTTGAATGTTTGGTGTTAGAAACACGAAAAGTATCAGTCACTTCCAATAATAGTTAGTCAAAGCCCGTAGTTAGTCCAATGTAATGATAGTAATCTAATCGGGCCAAAAGGCCCATGGAAAGCCCATAAGCTAACCATAGGCCGACCACTAGGGATGTATAAATACCCTCTCCATACCTTGGAGAGGGTGTTGGTTGTTCATTTGTTTCACACATTTATGCATTTATCTCTTATGTTTGCTTTCTCTCTCTAAAAGTGTTCATCCAACCACTCTTTCTCTAAAACTAACTCTCTTTCTCTAACCTTGTATGTTATTAGATATCTTTCATTTGGTATCAGATATCTCAAGGGTTTACTATGTGGAAGGACATGGACATAACTTATTCTTCGTTGGGCAATTCTGTGATTTGAACCTTGAAGTTACTTTTCGTCAACACGCCTGCTTTATTCGTAATCTAAAAGGTGTTGATCTATTAACTGTATCTCGAGGCAACAATCTGTATACTTTGTCTCTTGGAGATATGATGGCATCCTCTCCTATATGTCTCTTGTCAAAGGCCTCAAAGATTAAGTCCTGGCTATGGCACCGACGTCTGTCTCATCTGAACTTTGGTACAATTAACCATTTAGCTAGACACGATCTTGTTCGAGGTCTCCCTAAGCTAAAATTTGAAAAGGAACATCTGTGTTCTGCGTGTGTAATGGGCAAAAGAAAGAAGAAACCCCGCAAACTCTTGCTGACAAAGCGATTCTTTCGGGTGTTGAAAATCGTCCACCTATGTTGGAAAAAGATATGTACGATTCTTGGAAAAGCAGAATGGAGCTATACATGATGAATAGACAACATGGACGAATGATCCTTGAATCCATTGAAAATGGCCCACTCATCTGGCCTACAATTGAGGAAAATGGTGTGACAAGACCAAGAAAATACTCTGAGTTATCTGCTACGGATGCAATTCAAGCTGATTGTGATGTCAAGGAAACAAATATCATTCTCCAAGGATTACCACCAGAGGTCTATGCACTTGTTAGCAATCATCGAATTGCCAAGGAACTTTGGGAAAGAATTTAACTTCTCATGCAAGGAACTTCATTGACTAAACAGGAAAGAGAGTGTAAATTATATGATGAATTCGATAAGTTTGCTTATAAGAAGGGGAAACACTATGTGATTTCTACTTAAGATTTTCACTGCTACTCAATGACATGAGCATCTACAATATGAAACTGGAACAATTTCAAGTGAACACCAAGTTTTTGAATACCCTTACTCCTGAGTGGAGCAAATTTGTGACAGATGTCAAACTGGTTCAGGATTTGCACACAACTAACATTGATCAACTTCATGCCTACTTGGGACAACATGAATTTCATGCAAATGAAGTTTGTTTAATGCATGAACGTAACTCAAATCCGCTTGCTTTGGTTGCAACCCATCAGATGACCCAGTCTCCTTATCAAACTCATCAGAACTCATACCAAAACTCTCAATTTCAACCACAAGTTTCACTATATCAGTCTCCACAGTATGGATTATCTTATCAGTCTCAACAATACTAAAACAATCAATCATCAACACCTCTTTCGATCACTTATCCATCCAATGATTATCAATCATCATCAGTTCACCATAATGTTTATTCTCCATCATCATCCATTACTCAATTGGAATATGCTCCCTTAGTTAACCAACAACCTGAATTTCCCCAACCAGACTCGGGTCTAATCGTTCCAGTGTTCAAGCAAGGTGACGATCCCATTAATGCCATCAACCATATGATATCATTCTTGTCAGCCGTCGTCACATCTCGCTATCCTACTACCAATAACCAGCTGAGGAATTCGTCAAACCCTAGGAAACAAGCTACCATTAATGATGGAAGAGTGACTTTACAACCAGTACAGGGGAGACAAATTTCTTTTGCTATGGGTACCACTAGGACCTACACTCCAGAAGCAAGTGGAAGCAATTCTGGGAAACAAAGGACTGTTATTTGTTACAACTGCAAAGGGAAATGACACATGTCCACACAGTGCACTAAACCTAAAAGGAAACGGGATGATTCGTGGTTTAAGGATAAATTGTTGCTGGTACAAGCTCAAGCAAATGGTCAAATTCTACATGAGGACGAATTAGCATTTTTGGCAGATCCATGAACTGTAGAAGGTCTAGCCACACAAACTATCATTACTCACAATGCTGCTTATCAAGCCGATGATTTGGATGCATATGACTCTGATTGTGATGAACTCAACACTGCCAAAGTTGCTCTCATGGCGAATTTATCTCATTATGGTTCAGATCCTCTCGCTGAGGTATACAATCCTGATAATGTGGATAACAACATGATTAATCAAGGTGTGCAGGTGATGCCGTCTTCTGAATAATCAAGTGTTGTGAACCATTCATAGACTAAAATAACCAGTGATAGCAATATCATTCCTTATTCTCAGTATGTGACAGAATCACAACAGGCAGCTGTTCAGAATTCTAACTCATCTGCACAACAAGATGCACTGATATTATCTGTGATTGAACAACTAAAAACCCAAGTAATTAATTGTACCAAGATAAATCTGGACAATAAAAGTGTCAATGATACTTTAACTGCTGAGCTTGAAAGATATAAAGAACAAGTTAAAGTTTTAAAAGAAGGGCAAAATGTTGATTTAAAAAGTAAAGATAACGTTTCAGATTCATGTGAACAGTCTGTCGAGATTGATCGTCTTAAACAAACTCTTTCTGAACATTTAAAAGAAAAGGAATCTTTAATGCAAACAGTTACTCTTCTCAAAAATGATTTTAAGAAAGAAGAATCTAGAAACATTGATAGAGAAATTGCTTTAGAAAAGAAGATCAAACAGCTAGATAATATTGTTTATAAAAGAGATCAATCAGCACAAACTGTTCATATGTTGACAAAACCACAGTTTTTCTATGATCATACCACTAAACAAGCTCTAGGTTTTCAAAATCCTTTCTATCTGAAGAAAGCTCAACAGTTGGAACCAAAGCTTTATGATGGTAATGTCATTAAGAACACTAGTGCTATTGTGATTCCTGACTCCGAAGAGACCCTTATGCTTGCTGAAGAGAGTCGTTCAAAAATGTTGTTAAAACAACATGATCCAATGGTTTTAGAAAAGAAAGTTAATACCACACCAGTTGATTATGCTGTTCTCAACCAACTTTCTCAAGATTTTGAAAAACAATTTGTTCCACAAACTGAATTATCTGCTGAACAAGCCTTTTGGTCTCAGAATTCTATGAATTCTTCAAATCCTAATCCTTCTTGTAGACCCACCAAAGTTGAGGTTCTGAAAGAACTTCCTAAAGTCAGCATGGTAAATACGAGTTTGAAGAAACTTAAACACCATCTTGCTGGTTTTAACGTGGTTGTCAAAGAAAGAACCACGACCATAGCTATACTAAGGGCTCGTGGGGGTTTGAACATACAAAAGCTTGTTTTAGGGATGAAATAATTCCATTTGTAAAAGCACTGAAGGACATATTCAATACATTCGATCAATATTTGATTGATGAACTTTCTAAAGTCCAAAATGTCTTTCATCCAATGGAATAGGCTATGGAACAACATCGTTTAGAGTCAAAAACATTTGGAGTTAAAATGAATCAAGTTTTAAATGAAAATGGAACAAGTCATCAACAAAGATATAGTGAACATAATTATGAATTCTACTGTGGATAATGCTTCTGTGAATGTGCATGAATGTGAAAAGTGTCTCAAACTTGAGACTGAGCTTCTCAACAAAAAGGATTTCATTGAAAAAGAGACTTACGATAAACTGTTCAGAAGTTTTACTACTCTTGAAAAACATTGCATCTCTTTAGAAGTTGATACTCAACTTAATCAGGAAAATTTTCAAAGAGAAAATTCTGTTTCAAATCAAAGTGCTCCAAATTTTAATCAATATTTTGAATTAAATGAATTGAAAGCTCAGTCCCAAGAGAAAGACACGGTCATAAAGAAGTTGAAAGAGAGAATTAAATCTTTAAATGGAAATATGAATAAGGATAAGGTCAAGAAGGACATTGAAGCGATTGAAATGTTAAATATTGAATTGGATCATAGGGTTTCAAAGCTTATTGCTGAGAATGAACATTTGAAACAGGCCTATAAGCAACTTTATGACTCGATCAAACCAACATGAATTCAATGAAAAGAACAATGTGATGCTTTAGTTAGTCAAGTCAATCAAAAGTCTATAGAAATCTTTGATTTAAATGTAAGTCTTCAGGAAAAAGATTTGGTCATTACAACTCTCAAGAATGAATTAAGAAAACTTAAAGGAAAGGATTTAGCTGATAATGTTGTTACCAAACACCCTATTGCTCTAGAAATGCTTAAATATGATGTGGAACCTATAGCCCCTAGATTGTTGAACAATATGATAGCTCACTCTGACTACCTTAGGCACACTCAGGAACAAGCTGCAATTCTTAGGGAAATAGTGGAATAAGGAAAATCACAAAATCCTCTAAATAATTCCTTAGACTCTGCTTGTAAGTATACAAAACGAATTCAGGAGTTACTTATAATAATCAGACAAACCTACCATAGCATTAACAATTTAAGTGATAAATTAGTGGCTGTGACCCCAAAGAACAAGGACAAAAGAGTTAGATTCACTGAGCCCGTCACATCATCAGGAAACACAAGCACAAAAATAGCTTCTTCATCAAACCTAGTTTCTAACAAACCTATGTTGTCTTCTACAGGAGTAAAACCGTCTACTAGTGCTAGCGGATCACAGCCTTCAGGCAATACAAAGAAAAATAAGATTCAGCAAACACCAAGTAGTACTCAAAAGAATAAAGTAGAAGCCCACCCTAGGACTGTTATATCTAGTTTGAAAAATAAGAATTGTTTTGTTGAACCTAAAAGAAATGCTAATGTGCAGCATTCCAAGCTTAATGCAAATTCTGAACTTCTATGTGTTAAGTGTAATGGTTGCATGCTTTCTGATAATCATGATTTGTGTGTTCTTGATTTTTTCAATGATGTGAATGCTCGTACTAAATCTAAATCTGTTAAGAAAAGTTCAAAGAGAAAAGTTTAGAAACCAACAGGAAAAGTGTTCACAAATATTGGATACACTTGGAGACCTAGTGGTCAGACCTTCACTATAGTAGGATTTGCGTGCCTTTTAACTAGGATAACCACAACTGCTGAAGTGACCCTTAGGAAACCAATTGCTCTAGAAAGTGATACACCTAAGCCTGTAGTAACATTGGTTTACTCAAGGAAACCTAGGAAATCTAAAACTAATGTTCCCGTTAGCAAAACTAAGATTATTAAATCTATATCTGCTAACAAAAAGGAACCCAGTAAATCTTGGGGATCCATAGTTTCCGATGTTCCATCTTCCTCTCTTGATGAATGCAGGTCGTCTAAATTATTCTCTGGTATTTGGACTCCGGCTGCTCCAAGCATATGACAGGAGATCGCTCTCAGCTCACCAATTTCGTCAATAAATTTTTGGGTACAGTCAAATTCAAAAATGATCACATGGCAAAGATATTAGGATATGGTGATTATCAGATTGGGAATGTGACGATCTCAAGGGTTTACTACATGGAAGGACTTGGACATAACTTATTCTTCGTTGGACAATTCTGTGATTCGAACCTTGAAGTTGCTTTTCATCAACACACCTGCTTCATTCGTAATCTAGAAGGTGTTGATCTATTGACTGGATCTCGAGGCAACAATCTGTATACACTGTCTCTTGGAGATATGATGGCGTCCTCCCTAATATGTCTCTTGTCAAAGGCCTCAAAGACTAAGTCATGGCTATGGCACCGACGTATGTCTCATCTGAACTTTGGTGCAATCAACCATTTAGCTAGACACAGTCTTGTTCGAGGTCTCCCAAAGCTAAAGTTTGAAAAGGACCATATGTGTTCTACGTGTGCAATGGGAAAAAGCAAGAAGAAACCCCACAAACCTAAATCTGAAGACACCAACCAAGAAAAACTCTATCTTTTGCACATGGATCTTTGTGGACCAATGTGTGTCGCAAGTGTTAATGGAAAGAAGTACATCCTCGTCATTGTCGATGATTACTCTCGATTTACATGGGTAAAGTGCTTAAGGTCAAAAGATGAAGCTCCAGATTTCATAATCAAGTTTCTCAAGATGATCCAAGTGCGGCTTAAAGTACATGTCTGACGAATCAGAACAGATAATGGAACTGAATTTGTTAATCAGACTTTGCGTGAATATTATGAGAAGGTTGGCATCTCTCATGAAACATTTGTTGCTCGCTCTCCACAGCAAAATGGTGTCATTGAAAGACGTAATCATACGCTAATTGAAGTTGCCCGCACAATGTTGATTTATGCAAAAGCTCCATTATTCTTATGGGCAGAAGCAGTTGCTACCGCATGTTACACCCAAAATCGTTCCATCATACGTCTTCGTCATGGCAAAACACCATATGAGCTTTTACATGACAAACTTCCTGACTTATCATTTTTCCACGTATTTGGTGCACTTTGTTATCCAACAAATGATAGCGAGAACTTGGATAATTTCAACCTGAGAACTATGATTGTGTATATTCATAGCTTGACACCCTAAGAAAGCATTGATTTACAACTGACGAACACAATGAATCATTAAAACAATTCATGTAGATTTTGATGAGCTGACAGTGATGGCTTATGAACATAGTAGTTCAAGACCCGCACTTCATGAAATGACTCCTGCAATAATCAATTCAGGACTCTTACCAAACCCTCCTCTTTCAACACCATTTGTACCAGCTTCAAGAACTAATTGGGATATTTTGTTTCAACCACTGTTTGATGAATTGCTCAACCCTCCATTAAGTGTTGATCGCCCAGCCCCTAAAGTCATTGCTCTAATTGTTGAAGTAGTTGCTCCAGAACCCGCTGCATCAACCGGTTCACCTTCCTCAACAACTGTTAACCAAGATGCACCATCACCTAGTAACTCACAAACAACACCCGAAACTTAATATCCTATCATTCCTAACAATGTTGAAGAAGACAATCATGACTTAGATGTTGCACACATGAATAACGATCCATTCTTTGGCATTTAAATTCCAGAAAATAATTTTAAAGCAACTTCTTCTTCGGATGTTATTCCTACTATTATGCAAATTGCTGCTCCTTACTCATAACATGTTACTAAATGGACCAAGGATCATCCTTTAAACAACATCATCGGTGAACTCGCTGCTCACATGAATATGATCGTCTACCAAATGGATGTTAAGACAACATTCTTGAACGGCATTCTGCGCGAAGAAGTTTATGTCAGCCAACTGGACGAGTTTGTGGATCAAGACAATCCAAATCATGTGTACAAGCTTAAGAAGGCTCTCTATGGGTTGAAACAAGCTCCTCGCGCGTGGTATGATCTTTTGTCAAAGTTTCTACTCTCCCATGAATTCTTTAAAGGAACCGTGGATCCCACATTGTTCATCAGAAGACAAGGCAAAGATATTCTCCTAGTACAAATCTATGTTGATGATATTATCTTTGCATCTACTATACCTGAACTATGTGAGTAATTTTCAAAAATAATGTGTTTAAAGTTTAAGATGTCGATGATGGGCAAAATATCATTTTTTCTAGGACTATAGATTCACAAAGTCCTAAAGGCATCTTTATAAACCAGTCTAAATATGCTCTAGAATATTTGAAAAAATATGGTATGAAATCTAGTGACCCCGTGGATACTCCCATAGTGAAGAAATCCAAAACTGGATGAAGATTCACAAGGTAAAGCCGTTGACCCTATACACTATCATGGAATGGTTGGCACCCTTATGTATCTCACAGCCAGTAGACCAGACCTTACATTTGCTGTATGTATGTGTACCCGGTATCAGGAAAAGCCTACCGAAAAGTACTTACATGCTGTAAAAAGAATCTTTAAATACTTAAGAGGAACCATTAATAGGGGACTCTGGTATCCAAAGGATTCTTCTATTGCTCTAACAGCTTATGTAGACGCTGATCATGCGGGTTGCCAAGATACTAGACAAAGTACATCTGGATGTATGAAATTATTAGGAGACAAACTTGTTTGCTGGTCATCAAAAAGGCAGAAAAGCGCTGCGATATCTAGTACGGAAGCTAGATATATAGCCTTGTCAGGTTGTTGTGCTCAAGTCCTTTGGATGAGATCGCAGCTTACCGACTATGGCCTTGGATTCAATAAAATTCCAATGTACAATGATAACAAAAATGCCATTGCCTTATGCTGCAACAATGTTCAACATTCTTGATCAAAACATATTGACATCAGATTCCACTTCATAAAAGAGCAAGTTGAGAATGGAGTAGTAGAGCTTTACTTTGTCAATACGGAATATCAGCTGGCGGACATCTTCACTAAAGACCTTGGCAGAGAAAGAATTGAATTTCTCATCAACAAGTTGGGAATTCAAAGTTTTATGCCTAAAACCCCGAAACAATTTGCAGATGAAGCAGAACATTAGTGGTGGTACATATTCAAATTTCCTGTATATAATATGTATATATATTAAAAACCAAAAAAACCAAAAAAAATTTTATTTTTATTTTTAGAAAACCTTTATAAAACAAAATATAAAAATATAAAATACTTAAAACCAAACAAAAATTAAAAATGAGAAAAATATAAAAAGAGGTAATAATGGCATGTCTTCTGAAAATCGATAACATTTACGGTCATAAAAATGTCATTTAATAATGATACGAGGCTGTAAATGAAGTTCGAGCAAAAGTTTCAAAAGTTTTCAAAACTTGCCAAAATAGCTTGCTATTATTTCAGATAGCAACCCGGTCATCATCTTAAAGGCAAGTATTTCAAAAAGAAAACTTGACCTCATAACGGGAATTTATTCTTGGGCATGGTCTACTTTAGGACTATGAAAAGGTCTTGGTGTTACTTTGCCATCACAACCCGGCATCCCCCCCCTATATTCCATAACTGGTATACATTGTTGTCACTTATGTGATCAAAATAAGAGAAATCTTATTTTTATTGGTAAAAAGTTGTCTTCATAATGAATCAGTGTTTTCAGTAATCACAAAAAGATTTTCAAAGATAATTCGACCACTCACACAATGACAACAACTCTTTAAATAGAAAATGGGTCATCATTTGAGGGGGAGAATGTGTCATCAATAATCCTTTTAAATGGTCATTGCAAAATATTTTCACGGAAAAAACGAATAAATTTTTTTGATAATGATGGATCATAATTTCAAGGGGAGTTAATTTATATTAACTATAATAGCTTTAGATGTCATTTATTTCAAACTTTAGGGACTTATTTGCAATTTAAGACTCAGTTGATTCTCACGGGATAGATTTAAGCTTATCAATTATTCGAACACGATCTCTAGTATATTTGTGTACTAGGTTTTGCTAATTCCGAGGTATCAAAACCAACAAGGGGGAAGGAATAGATATACAAGAAAGATAATGAGTACACATGATAAAATTCATACCCTATTCTCATTTTTGGTATTCTGGAAATACGATTATCATAACCGCAGATAAAATCAGTGCTTTAACTTGTTACTTTGGGGTGCAATATTTCATCCACATGGGGGATGAGATATATTGTTATTTTTAGTGTGCATTATTTGAGATACTAAGGGGAAGTGTTGTCAGAAGATTTATTCTAGCGTGAGGAGATTGGTTACTGATTGAATTAATGCTTCCTTTAATGGTTAATCATTAAGTTTATTTTTTAAAAAGGAGTAGAATTAGTTGACAAAAGAGGTACTGTTAGATCCTACTCTAGATAGATCTTTACTGCCTGTTTAAGGATGGTGATTAACCTATGTAATCATAAGAGAGACTCTTGCTAAACAAAGCTAATGTCTATGTGGAAATTAGACAAAGCCTATAAGAAGAACAATACTAAACGATCCTTCTATGGATTTTTATTAATGAACAATGGGATAGGTTTCTTAAATACTATTGAAACCCTAACAGCCTGTTACACAAAACGCGTCAAAGAGATATGCACTATCATTTCCTAAGATAGCTCAAGCATATCCTTATTACTAACTAACTATACTACTAACCCGGACCAACTATAATACTACCAGGACTAACTATTGTTCTACCAGCAGGAACCATATTTGTTCTGCCAGTACTAACTATGAAGTTATCCTTACCAGTAGGAACTACATACCTACCAGTAGGAACTTATGCTCTACCAGTAGGAACTACATACCTACCAGTAGTAACTAACTATTACAATATTCCTAACAATCCTCCCCTAAACTGGAATTTAACTAAGTTAATTTCTAGTTTCTAGATAGATCTTCAAACTTGAACCTTAAGGATTGAAATATGAACTTGACAGCAACAACCAATCTGCTTGAGTCTTGACTTGAACACATGAAACGTCTGCACATATATGTATTTCTTCATACAAACACCTTTAAGAGACTAATAAAGATGAGCATTGAACATTGAGCAGATCTTGTGGCAAACAGATTGGTCTTCATAACCTTGGAACCGAACATCAAAAGTCTTGTTGAATGTAAACATCAAAAGGCAGCAACGTTGAAGAAGCAGCAGGAAAACTTGAACCAGCAACAGACTTTGGAACCACCTCAGCTACATGAGTAGATTTAATAAGCCTTTACCAAGTAGTTACTCACTCTTGGGCTAGCTAATGCTTTGGTGGAATCATGACATCACCCTGGTGAATTAGTAACCAGTCTAACTCTTAGAACATGAATCAATGGTGAATTGGCATACCCTAATGATTTTTGGCAAATCATCATAGCCATAAACGGATTTTATATGTCTTTACCTGTAGCCGTTTGCTCAAGACTAGCCAACTCTTTGTGGTGATAACAAGGTGAGTTGATTACCCTACAATTTTTAGCAAATTGTCAGCTATCAACGGATTGTTAAGTCTTTACCAAAGCCATTGGGTTTGACAAGCCAATCCTTTGTGTTCCCAAAAAGAAGGAAATTATCCTGGTGGATTGATGACCATTTTAACTCTCAGCAAAAGAAGCATGGGTGAGTTAAATACCCTATAGTTTTGAGCAAACTATTAAAGCTATTAACGGATTTGAGAATCACACCAGAGTCGTACCCTCATGGTGAATCAACTCTTTCTTGTCTGTGAGACATGGTGAGTTAAACACCATTTGTTGTGTGGTGGTTAACCAACACCCAAACCTTGAAAATTTATCTTTTTGTTCAAAATGTGTTGCAATGAAACCAGGCAGCATGCCAAAAACTGTTTCCATATCCAAAACTTGGTGCACACTCAAAAATGGTTATGGCACACTGTGCAAAAGCTAATAAGTATATAGGTTCTACATAAAAACTTTATATAGCAAAAATATATTTTAAATAGCAGAAAGATTTATGATATATAAGAAACTTAACAGTACCATTCATGAACCTTAGGACGCTTGGAATCAGAAATTTATTTCTTGAGAAAGGCAATCAACTAAACCACAGTGGTAAGTTTATTACCCACTGTTCCGTGACAAATCTCCAGCTGATGATCGAGCATCCTTTCGATAAGGTTTATAGTGAGAGGATACTTCTTGTCCACAAACATATGTATAACCAGTCCACTAACTGTCTCCAACACATGAACACCAGAAAAAGAATATAGATTCCAGTTTTGAATACCCCAGGTATGTTGGTTCTTCCAAAACTCACTACCATCATTCACTTCAGGTGAATCCATCAAAACCTTAAGATCTCCCCAAAGAACAACACCAACTCCCTCAGCTTTCTTATCCTGATAAAACGTCATCACGCAACCATAAATCGTCATCAAGTCTGCTCTAGTGACCAAGTGAAGGATTTCCTTAAGGCTTGTGAAGTACTTGCGAGAGTTGTCTAGTCTGTAGATGGCAATGATTGATCCTAACCCCGTAGGCAATAACTCCCAGTCAACAACAGCATATAAATGAACAGGTGTATCACAATCAAAAGCAGAATCCTCATCAGATGCATACTTAATGCACAATTTGTGTTCAGCGTCGAGATCTCCTTCTTCAATTGGAATGGTAGATTGAGAAGTATGAACACCTTTTCTGCCTAATAGCTTCTTCTTGGTACCAACCTTCTTGAGTGAGGAGGCAGTGTGTTGTGCTATAGAAGCAATGTTAGAAGGAACTGAAACATCCTCTATTGTAGCTTCCTGAGAAGGAACTTCAACTTGAGCTTTTAGAATATCCTGAGAATGAGAAGGAGCAGCAACTTCCTCTCGTGAAACATTTTGAGAAGGAGTTGCACCTTCTTCTTCCTGTGAAACATCGTAAGAAGGAGCCTCAACGTTTACGTCATCATCATCACCAGTAGGAAGTGGTTAACCAGTAGGAATCAGTAAAGCTACCAGTAGGAACTCTTGCACCACCAGAAGAAACACTTAACCAACCAGAATGAATGCTTTATCATCAAAAGAAGGCGACACTGTCCATGAATAACACTTGAAAAGTGCTAAACCACCCTCATGAATGATGCATCTGCAAAAGGTTAGACCAAAACACACCAAACATATACAATGAAAAGGAAAAATTAACTATCAGAATGAACGAACACCATACCAGTGGGAATAACTAAGACTATCAGTAGAAAAAAAATTAAAACTAGCAGAAGAAAAAGATTGTAACACTAAAAACTAAGTGGTAAAACAAACGAAAAACCAACTATTGAGAAAAATTTACAACAACAGTCCTCCCCGTAGACTCAAA
>BQNB010122875.1:5791-20198 GCA_026074375.1 Tanacetum coccineum
TTTGAACTGTCATTACACGCAGTTACAGACTTTGTTTTCTTAGAAATACTAGATATCCTATGGTGGTCTTCTACTTCCTTCTTTTTAAACTTCACTTGACTATTGTTTAACATGACCTTATCTTTTACTTGATAGCACTTAAGTTATGGTCTGCTAACACTTGTAGTGTGATTTACTCTTGTAGATTTAGACACGTGAGGATTAGTATTCCTAGAAGCATAAGGCAACTACGGTTCTCTGTTTTGTGTTATGGTAGTGACAATTCTATACATTCCTGGTTTAAGCACATTCGAGTGTATTTCTGCTTGTTTTTGATTCTGAGGCAAATTCTGTTGAGTGACTGGTTTAAATAAACCATCCGACGCATTAGTTTTATCAACCGACTGTTTCGTTTGAAAACTTCTCATTTCAGGAGAATTTGAAAAAGGAGTCGGTTTTCCTAAAACTGATGGCTTTGGAATCCGTTGAGCATTTGGTTGTCGAACAACATATGGTTTATCAAACTGAGTGTAACACCCCCAAAAATGTGTCGCATCGGAAATATGTCAGGGGGCGTTACTTCATAATACAATAGCACAAGATATAAGAGAACGACCTCTAAATGTGTCGTTTAAAAGATAACCTCGTTGTTTCATTGAAATACATAAGTTTTAACAAGTGGTCCCATGAGTTTGCATCAATTAAAAATCATAGTTTAAAAATACAACAAGGACAAGTAGTGCATGAAAAGTCCATGAAAATGTAGTCTTGAATGCATGAAGACCCAAAGCACTTGAGTTACGCCTTAGCAAGTTAGGCACCTGAGAAATACATGCTTACAATGTCAACATAAAGTTGGTGAGTTCATAGGTTTAAGTAAGTAATAAGGTTGGACCGCAAGATTTCTAGTAATTATTGCTTGATATAAAATATTCAAAAAAGTAATTACGATTGCTCTAAGATCATGACATCGAAACTAGACAAAGTTATGTATGCAATTTAATGCAATCAAAGTACCCTAGGGAGTGTCCAAAGTGAGACACCCGCAGTCCAACATGGTATACGTCCGTTGGCCTAGTTGGCACCAATCATGAACGAGGATGTCAATCACAATAGATCTATTTATAACACATACGCTTACACAAAGTAATTAACGGATCATGATAATTCGGGCATAGTAGATTATCGCTACTTAGGCTAATTTGTAATCAATTAAAAGAAAGTAAAGTATTTGCGTCCATAAGTAAAAACAAGCAATGTATCTCACCCCGAGATTTATAAATATTTGTAAACAAGTAAAGTAGGGCTATTGTAACCTTTGCCCTTTTTGTGTTCAGAATATTTCATTTATAGTCCTTTGACTATTTGACTTTTATCAGTTTATTTAGATTTTTGTACCGTGTTGACGGTGGTGATTTTATGAGATATGTGATGATTTGAGGTTTATTGTGATTAATAATCCCTTTTGGAAGGTATTATTGTGTTATGTGTATTCCGGGTGGTTTGACCCGTGAATTTTGAGAAATGTCGAAAAACGAGTCTGATACGTCCGTTAATGTCCAAATGAGTTTTGAAGGGTGTAAAGTGAAAATAGGTCGTGTAAATACTCTAGGTTAATGGAAAAGTATTTTTAAAGTGAATAAAAATTCTAATTAACTTTGGGGTAAATTTTACGGTTGAGTTTTACGAGTATTTAAGTGATCCCGACACGAAAAGAAAGGCCCGAGACCCCATGGGATACCATGGCTGGTCAAAAGAGGACCAGGGAGACAAGATGGCTTAATTTTAGCTAACCTTGTCTAAATTTTACATAAGATGCTTTCTTTATCCTCGTTTTTACACATAGTTCATTTTCAAAATCAAAAAATATCCTCTCCCTTCTCTCTTGTCTTCGTCCGCACCTACAACAAACACACTCTTATAATTTTTGAAGTTTGATCAAGAAAACATGAAGACATAAATATTTGGGGTTGATTCTAGTGTTTGGTTATTCATTTAAACAACGTTTGGGTTGTCTGGTTCGTGTCTAAATCTACAAATTTGAAGATTTTCTTGTAAGTTTTCACATTTAAATTTCGTTTGTCCTTTTGGGTTTATTTTGATGCATAGATGTTAGTTGTACAAGTTGATCGTTGTGAAAATCGATTTCTGAAATCGAAATGCATAAAAAAGGGTGGTGTTTGGTTCGTTAATAGTAAAAAGGAAAAAGAGGGTTTTTTAGTTTTGATGTTGTGGTCGTGAAGGTTGAATAATATATGATGCTAGAATGCTTATTTTTTATAGTAGCTTGTATGGCTTACTCGGGCTTATTTTAAAGCTATTTCTTGGCTTATTTAGGCTTATAGGCCACGAATGGATTCCCAAAATCACTAGATTATTTTTGTGTTATGGCGTATGTTGTGGACTATTTTTGAGGCTTATGGTAGTAACCAAAAGCGATACGTAGCTTAATAGCTTAGTTTAAAGCTTAATATACGTATTTTGGAGTTTATGGACTCACGGCCCAATAAGTCCATTTGAGCCGCGGCTTAATGGGAGGGCTTATTGTGGTCCGGATTATTTCTACATATAAGTATATACTTATCTATACTCCCTTATAAAGCATGAATATCCCCAACCAAAACCCAATCCTATCACCTTTAAGATTCAGACTCCCAAACCAACATTCAAGCCTAAATTTACACACACCAAACCAACATCCAATCTTAAAAATATTGTCAAACCAATATCCAAACTTAAAAATATTACCAAAAAACACAAACAAACAATCTCAATATAAACCACTGCAATAACACACATATTTCATTCACTCAATTTACTCTCTCTCTCTCTCTCTAAAAACACACACAACAACACACTCACTCTCTGTAAACCAAAAACTTATAAACACCACCCTATAAAATCACTCTCCCACATTTCATTCATTTTTTTATTTCATTTCTCAGCTAAAAAAAACACCACAAAATCTCTCTCATATGATAAACCACCACCACGTAACCGCCGCCGCCCACCACCACCAAACTCCTCCACCACCGGATCTCACCACCACCGCGAAACCCCTCCACCACCATTTGTGGTTGCCGCCACCGTAACACAAACCTCAGCCGCACCACCACACAACGACAACCACGAAAAGGATTTTTTTTTGAAGTGTAAAGGTATATTTGAGTTTTTAATAGATCTATGTATAGTAATCAAGTTTTTATGATTTTTTTATAAATTCGTAGATCTAGGTTTTTATAACATTTTTTGTGTTTTTTTTGTTTCAGCCGCCACTTTCTGCTTCCGCCACAGCTGTTTTATCGCCGCCGGAGTACATACCTCAGCCGCACCACCAAGACCACAAAAAGAGGGTTTTAAGTTTTAAGGTAAATTTGAGTTTTTTAATAGGTCTTGTATATTAATTAAGTTTTGATAGTTTTCTTCTATAGATTTTTAGATTGTATTTGTAAATCTAAGTTTTTATAAATAACGAAGCTTTGTATAGTCTTTACTCTTTTGTTGATTTTGAATTCTAAGTTTTCATGGTGATTAAATCATGGAGCTTAACTCGCTTGACTTGTTAAAATACATATATGCAGAGTTAATAATTTGCAGGCATAGAAGTCAAAAAGTAGTAACAATTATAATGTGGTCATTTGTTTGTATAGTGCCTAACACACCTTATTATTTAAGTGTTATAAGTGGAATGATTCTTTGTATAAAATACAGAAATGATATGGATAATATATCATCTAATCATGATCATCATCGTTTAATTATAAACTACAAACATTGTGGGCCTAGAAAGTCGAATGGTATGTACATAGGACCATTAGCTATATTCAATTGTTAATATTTCTTATAAAATTAATTACGTAGTTATTATTGTAAATTTCTAATTTTTTTTTATTGTTACAGTCAAGTCGCCGGAAAGAGTAGCCGCTGTGTCGTCGGCAAGAGCCGCCCCCGAGTCGCCTACAAGAGCCGCTGGAACAATTGAGACTTCATAGCTATTGTAAATAAATTGGTGATACAATTGGTGTTAACATCGAGTGCACTTTTGTGGGTTTTATAAAAATTTGTATTGTGGTAATACTTGGTGGTTAACTGCAATTTTATTGGGAAGCATTTCATTTTTATGACAAGATTTCGAGAACATGTACATACTTTATTATGGGGTGCTTCCAATTTATTTTCCTTTGCTTTGACTCCCAAACGCATACTCAGGTGTAATATTGGTTCTCTGTGTAAAGATGTCGACATACTTTTTTTTGTGGGACCTGAAGAATCTTTTGACTAGATAATGTGAATTTAGAATTTGAATTGGAAGTTGACGTGAATTCAAAATTTGAATTGAAAATTGACACTGAAAAAATAAGAGTTGTGGTAAACTGGTAAATTCATCTTTAGCTAATATTTGCATGCCCATATTACTAAATAAGTGATGAAAATTAGAAACCATGTTAATAAAAAGTTGAGCATACTTTGGAAGAATGTCTATGAAAATTGCTCCAAGTGCAAATGGATGGTCAACAAAATAATGAATAATAAATAAAGATTATTAAAAAAATGTAAGCATATCTACACTTTTTGAAAAATTACAATTTTGAAAATTTTGAACCGCATGAATAAATTTCAGCTTCGAATTTCAAAATTTTGAACCGTGTGAATAAATTTCAGTTTTGAACTTGAAATTTCAACTTTTTGAAAATTTGACATCTAAAATCATTATGTTTTGGAAAATTTTAAAAAATTCAAATTTTTTAGTGCATGAGAATTTGAAAGTAAGAGGTTGCGTGCTTGTGGTTCTGTTTCAAAAAGTAGAAATTATGAAAGTTATTAAAAAAGTAGATGTACTTTGGGTGCAAGAAGTTGTAAAAGTCTTGTAATGAGTATAATACGGAAATGGCTATCAAAAAGCAAGTTTTATCTCTTGCGTCGTGAATAGGCATCTTAAAAGAAAGTATGGAGTATTTTGTTTAAGTCATAGCAATTATAATAATAATAATGTCTCTCGAGAAAGATGGTTATTATAAAAGGGGTAAATTATTAAGACCACCTAAAACACTGTTTGTATCCTTTTTGGTTTTTACGTTTTTTGATTTTATTTTTTATTTTTATCTTTATAATTTTATATACATTATAAAATTATGAAAAGGAAAGTGCGAAACGATAAATATAAAGTTTGTCAAGTCAAAAGTATTAAACTGTCAAAAAATACGAAACGAAAACTGATAAAAAACTGCGTTGCACTGTAAACTGAGAAAAAAAACATATTTTATATTTTTTTTTACTTTTAGCGAGCGAGAGGGTTACCAATATTAGCACCTATTATAAGTGGTTCTATATAATGGTCTTAATTAGCCGCTTATTGGGGAGAGAGAATCTTTAATGCTTCCCCCAATTAAGATGGATTAAGAGTTTGGGCCCACATTTCTTCCCCACTAAGAAGAAAAGAAACACCCCCTTAGTAGCATATGTATACTCTCGATAGGATAACGTGATTCCAAAAAATTAACCAATTTATGCTTTGGACTTTTGTGGGGTGATTTAAATATATACTCCGTCTCCAACAAACAAACGCACGTCTACTTAATTGATACAAATGAGGTTTAATCAATAATTAGCCGTTAAATCTATACTACATATAAACGAGATTTGTATCACTCTTCTCATTGAATTTTTAAATAATACAAATTTTAAAACTTATTGTACAAGTTAAATAAACATTACAATCACTTTTCTAAATTTTAAGTATTACATATTATATAGCTTATAGCACAAATATTTAATCCACTCCTAAATTTAATTTTTAGTAATACATGTTATAAAACATATGTTACAAGCATACACTAATTAAAGTATTAAACATCATAATTAATGTTATTTTAAAATACCCTCAAAATAAAAAAATACATGTTATTATACATATTTTACAATCTAATAAAACACATAAAAATTCATACAATTTATATGCTAACAAGTTGATGGTACACATGGTTTTAAAGACCGGGCCGGACCAACGGGTTTAAACAAAAATCGGAGTCGCCACCGATTCGGCTAGCCAATAAAAACAGTCCGAAAACGAAACGGAGATAACCGGGCAGAACCGGTATAAACGGGTGAACTGGGTCGGACTAGGATTATTTTTTTATAATCTTCGGTTGATCAGTTTATCATTTTTATATTGGTGACGAGTAAACTTTAATCATAAGGTACCCGCCGCCGCAACGCGCGGGTACCCTGCTAGTATATGTAAATGGACCTTGGTTTTGGACTTAAATAGTATTTTGGACTTATATATGTCCTAATGGACCCTTGTTGAGTCTTAAGGCCCAATAAGCGATATGTAGTAGTTATGAGAATTTTGATGGACTTTTGAAAGTGGAAATGTAGGAGAGAGACAGATTTCTCAATCTTCTCAAAATAAAAATCTTCTCAACGGAACCGGAGCCTATATATATATATATATATATATATATATATATAAAGAGAGAGAGAAAGAGAGAGAGTTGGGGTAAAATAAAAAAGATGTTATAATAAAAAGGATAAGATGAAATCTCAGCCTGCCACGTGTACCAAATAGTCCTGCCCCAAATTTTATACAGTCAGGGGTATAATAGTCAATTCACAACTAGGGATATATATAGTTTTTTTTCTTATCTCTTCACTTTTCTCCCAGCCTCTCATCTTCTCTCTCGATACATTAGGGATCCATCGGTGATCCATTCCTCCTCCGTCTCTCCACCATCTCACCACCATCTCTCCACCGTCTCTACAACCGTATCTCCACCATTCACCACCGATTCGATCAATACTGTTGATCGATTTTTGATACGCCAAATGATCGTTCATCATCATCGAATAACGAATGTTCGTCATCAATTAAACAAGTTTTCAACATCAACGACTAGTTCAACATCAATAATAATGATAGTAAGATCTTAATTTTTTATTTTTTTAATTTTTTTGTTAATTTACTTTATGTTGATCTAATTATTTATATTAGGAGTTTGATTCAGAATTTATCATGTTCTTTTCTTAACTTGAAACAAAATCAAGAAAAAATAGATTAAAATTGTTTTTAGGAAAGGTGCACACAAAGTGTTTGTTAAAATGTCTATGTGAATTTTTTTTATATGTGATGCAGTGATTTTACACCGTGATGCAGTAAGATTATCAGTATCTAATTGATATATATATATATATATATATATATATTAAAAACAAGTTATTAGTATCTAATTCAAATATAATCAGATGTGTGTATAAAAAATAGTTAATTTTATAAGCTCATAACCCATATTAAGCATTTGGATATGGACTTTGGACAAGGCTTATCAAATTTTCAAGGTAAAATGTGTGTTATAAGAAAGATGATTGTAATTTGCTTATTGAAAAGGAATAAGTTGTTTTATTAGCAAAGTTTAGAAAGATACATGATTTTAGCACATTCATATAAGTTGTTTATACACCTTGTGATGAACTTGTTGCTAAAAGTGTGATGCACTGATATAGATAACATTTATGTTTGTGATTGCTTATTGATCAAGTAAAGTTAATTGGTTTTTGTTATCGTATGAAGTAATCAAATGGAGTTAGCTGGTTGTTACGGTATTTGGGGATTTGCGGATGTTTGGCATGTACTGGTTTTAGATATAAAACTATGATTTGCGAAGTTAGATTGTTGTTACAGTAGTAAGTTTAGTAGTTTTTCATTATGATGCAGTAGATATAAAACTGTAATGCAGTAAAATTATCAGTTTGAATTTTTATGAATAATACCTGAACTGTTATTACACAGGTAAAAAAATGCAAGCGACAAAGGCAACAGGTAAACGAAAACCAGTTAAAAAGTTGATGTGAAAATGGTAGTAGAAAAAAAGCCGCAACCGAAAAAGAAAACGGCTAAAGGAGGTAAAACAACAATTGGTAAAGGCGGAATGAGAGGAGAAAATGTTACAAAAGAGGCTAAACAAGCACCTACATCTCCTGCAATAGTTGTTGTAGATAAATAAAAGTGCCTGATGATGCCCTCTAGCGCCTTACTATTGCCATTTTATGAAAGGAATGTGATCTTAAACATAGCCTTCTATGAAGAAGAAAAGAAATTAATCGAATGGATATGGAGTACAAGTAAAAAAGAAGGGTATGTTTTATTAAAAAGATTCTACTGCATTATAGTTAATATTCTACTGCATCACATTTTAACTTCCTAATGCATTACAATTATTTTATACTACATCACAGTTATTTTTTAGTGAATAAAAATATATGTTAATCTCTGTGATATTGTATTCAAACAAAAGACTTAAAACTGGAGAGTGCGTATTTGTTAAGTCTTTACCCTGAAGTTGAAGTTGCTTCTGGTATAGTTGACGTATGGAGCGTTCTACTAAACCATGAAGAGTGATTCAGACACAAGCTTTCAGGTGCTAGAAATGTATACTGTAATGTGCAGTCTTATATTCTACTGCATTAATGTTATTTCTACTACATTACAGTAGAATATAACTGTAATGCAGTAGAATATAAAATACTAACAGTGATGTACTAGGAAATATAAGACTGTTTTTATCATATGTATTTGTAGTGTACTTTTTGAATTTGGATGACTAGTTATAATAGTATGATTAAGTGGTTGTAAGAGTATGATTCAATAGATATAAGAGTAGAATAGATACGCCTATGTAACAAAAAGATAATGAAAGGTATAGGATATGAGACAGTAGAGATAACACAATGATTAACTAGCATAAAGTAGAGATAAAATTTTCAATGTAAGGTTCTATTTGAGTTTTTATAGGGTTGTATCTGTTTATTAACATTTTTTTATTGTAGCCGCTGATGATAAGTTGGTTGGTCTTATCTGAGTGATGAACAAGCAATTAGGGACTATGCCACTTTGGTGATATCATCTCCTTTGATGCTACTTTTCGCTCAAACAAGTATACCATCTTCCTTTATAAAAAAATTAGTAGTGCATCACAGTTTTATTACTACTGCATTACACTTTATTTAGTAGTTCATTTGATTTGTTTATATACTTTACTAAAGTTTCTGTGTTTTTTTAATGCTTAATGCAGTAGGTTTTGTACTGTCATGCAGTAGGTTTTGTACTGTCATGCAGTAGATTTTGTACTGTCATGCAGTAGGTTTTGTACTCTCATGATGAATGATTTTCTTTTAAATATTTTGCAGGTTGATTTCTGTAAATCTGTAATGGAAGTTGAATGTAGTTGTAAGCACTACAAGGCATTTGGTCTTCTTTGCCGGCACATCTTTTGTGTATTAAGAATGAAGAGTATTAAGGAGTTTCCTCACAAATACTTAAACAAACGATGATCAAAGAATGCTAAGCCTTTCAATACTGCAGAACCGTTGCAACCATCTAAGAAAATCAAGAAAACAGTACAACCGACAAGAACTGGTCTTAGAACATCTAAGCGTTTTTCAGCATGATTTCTGGATTATTTATTTTTAAGAAATTTTCCAAACAACAGTATAGATATTCAAGGATTGCTTACAACACATATTCTCTTTTGAGAGACGCATATAATTTTTACCAAACTACAATACAATAATATCTCATTTGTTTATGAAATATATTATGTATCTTTTCCTATCAATTTTAAATTCTGCATACTGTTATTTTTGTTTAGTGAATTGTGATGCAGTAGCATTTACATAGTAATGCAGTAGCATTTACATAGTAGTGCAGTATCTCATACATTATGATTCAGTAGCTTATACATTGTAATGCAGTAGATTATACATTGTGATGAAGTAAAGTATTTAGTACAATAACATAGTGATCCAGTAATATTATATATAAAACTTTAAAAGACACCCTGAGGTTTATCAACAATGATGTAGTAGCTTTGTACATTTATGATGCAGTATATTTATACATTGGGATGCAGTACATTTATATAATTTTGATGCAATAGATATACATTGTGATGCAATAGATCTATATATTGTGATGTAGTATATTTAGAACATTGTGATGCAGTACATATATACACTGTGATGCAGTAGATTTATAACAATGAATTACAGTAGATATGTACATTTTTGTATTGTATATATATTTAAGCATTACTTATAAGACAAGTTTTCAGTTGTAAAATGTATAACATTTATTACCAAACATCAATCGAAAAGTATATCATTGTTCATTGAATATCTTCAACATTTTTTATGTTAAGTAAAGTAAGATCATAAGTCAAATACTTAATTTTTGTTTTTTAATTGATATAAGTATGTTTTATTCAGAGTTTGATTCAAACTACATCATGTTTTCTTCTAGATGTGAAACAAAATGTAGAAAAAATAGATACAAAACATGTTTAGAGAAATTGCATACAAGATGTTTGATAAAATGTCTCAATGATATAATGATATATACATTATGATGCACCATATTTTTACACTGTGATGCACTGTATTTTCGGTGCATCATAGTTAACAATTTAATGCATCACAGTGAGCAATTTAGTGAATCAAAGTTTATAACCTAGTGCATCTATGCTCATTCGGAATAAGTGGTAATCAAAAGTACTTATTACTAAACCACACTATGCTCATTAAGAGCTACAATACTTAGTATTAAACATTCAGTATTCCAAAGTATTACAACTAAAAATTTGAAACATCTAGTAGAATTTACACCATTGTTTTGTAATAACAATTAATATTCCTCTATGGATGAAAACACTTCAGATCTCTCTCCTTGATACTTTAATTCTTTCTCATATTAGGCTGATCTCAACTCCATTTTCAGGATTTAGAATATTGCCCATCTCGCCGCCTTTTACGTGACGTTTCCTAAGCAAGTTGTTACAAACTTGCTAACCTGTGAGTAGTAAAAGTTGTTGTTAGATCCTGACTCGTTGGATGGTACTTGAAACCTTTTCAGATACGATTTAAAAGTGAATACATCAGCTTGTGGCTCGATCTTGTGGTTACCTTCAATAATCATCTCTATGAACAATCTTAGAAACCTATTGCATTACAGGCATTTCTCTACCACATCACGGACAATAACATACAAACATAATCGATTTCGAAAAAACAACAAGCCACATTTTAGACTAAATCATCTCTATGAAGAACCTTAGAAACCTACTGCATTACAAGCATTACTCTACCACATTACAGACAACAGCATACAAACATAATCGATTTCAAAAAAAACGACAAACCACAATTTAAACTAAATCACCTCTATCAACAACCTTAGAAACCTACTGCATTACAGGCATTATCTACCACATCACACAATAGCATACAAACACAATCGAGTTCGAAAAAAATGACAAGCCACATTTTAGACAAAATAATCTCTATAAACAACATTGAAAACCTACTGCATTACAGGCATTATTCTACCACATTACAGATAATAGCATACAAACACAATCGCAAGCCACATTTTAAACTAAATCATCTCTATGAAGAACCTTAGAAAGCTACTGCATTATAGGCATTACACTACCACATCATAGACAATAGTAGGCAAACAAAATCGATTTCTAAAAAAATGCCAACCACATTTTAAACTAAATCATCTATATGAACAACGTTAGAAACCTACTGCATTACAAGCAATAATCTACCACATCACAAGCAATAGCATACATACATAATCGATTTCGAGAAAAGCGACAAGCCACATTTTAGACTAAATCATCTCTATGAAGAACCTTAGAAACCTACTGCATTACATGCATTAATCTACTACATGACAAACAATAGCATACAGACGAAATCGATTTCCGAGAAAACGACAAACCACATTTTAAACTAAATCACCTCTATCAACAACCTTAGAAACCTACTACATTACAGGCATTATCTACCACATCACAGACAATAGCATACAAACACAATTGATTTCGGAAAAAACGGCAAGCCACATTTTAGACTAAATAACCTCTATAAACAACATTAGAAACCTACTGCATTACAGGCATTATTCTACCACATCACAGGCAATAGCATACAAACACAATCGATTTCGAAAAAACGGCAAGCCACATTTTTGACTAAATCCTCTCTATGAAGAACCTTAGAAACCTACTGCTTACAGGCATTACTCTACCACATCATAGACAATAGCAGGCAAACAAAATTGATTTCTGGAAAAATGCCAAACCATATTTTAAACTAAATCATCTCTATGAACAACGTTAGAAACCTACTGCATTACAGGCATTAATCTACCACATCACAGGCAATAGCATACATACATAATCGATTTCGAAAAAAGCGACAAGCCATATTTTAGACTAAATCATCTATATAAAGAACCTTAGAAATACATGCATTATTATACTACATCACAAACAATAACATACAAACAAAATTGGTTTACGAAAAAATGACAAACCACATTATAAACTAAATTACCTCTATCAACAATCTTAGAAACCTACTGCATTACATGCATTATTCTAGCACATCACAGACAATAGCATACAAACACAATCGATTTAAAAAAAATAACAAGCCACATTTTAGACTAAATCATCTCTATGGAGAACCTTAGAAACATACTTCATTACAGGCATTACTCTACCAAATCATAGACTATAGCAGGCAAACAAAATCGATTTCCGAAAAAATGTCAAACCACATTTTAAACTAAATCATCTCTATAAACAACGTTAGAAACCTACTGCATTACAGGCATTAATCTACCACATCACAGGCAATAGCATACATACATAATCGATTTCAGAAAAAGCGACTAGCCACATTTTAGACTAAATCATCTCTATAAAGAACCTTAGAAACCTACTGCATTACATGCATTATTCTACTACATCACAAACAATAGCATACAGACAAAATCGATTTTTGAAAAAATGACAAACCACATTTTAAACTAAATCACCTCTATCAACAAACTTAGAAACCTACTACATTACCGGCATTATCTACCATATCACAAACAATAACATAAAAACATAATCGATTTCAGAAAAGCGACAAGCCAGATTTTAGACTAAATAACCTTTATAAACAACATTAGAAACCTACTGCATTACAAGCATTATTCTACCACATTACAGAAAATAGCATACAAACACAATCGATTTCGAAAAAACGACAAGCCACATCTTTGACAAAATCCTCTCTATGAAGAAGCTTAGAAACCTACTTCATTACAAGCATTACTCTACCACATCATAGACAATAGCATGCAAACAAAATCGATATCTGAAAAAAATGCCAAACCACATTTTAAACTAAATCATCACTATGAACAACATTAAAAATCTACTGCATTACAGGCATTAATCTACCACATCATAGGCAATAGCATACATACATAATTGATTTTGGAAAAATGACAAGCCACATTTTAGACTAAATCATCTCTATGAAGAACCTTAGAAATCTACTGCATTACATGCATTACTCTACCACATCATAGACAATAGCAGGCAAACAAAATCAATTTCCAAAAAACACCCAGCCACATTTTAAACTAAATTATCTCCATGAACAACCTTAGAAACCTACTGCATTACAGGCATTACTCTACCACATCACAGACAATAGCTTACAAACTATAATGCAGTAGAAATAAAACTGTAATGTAGTAAAAAAATTATAAATACATTACAAATGTTATCCACTGCATTATAGTTATATTCTACCGTATTACTGTTCATTTTGTAGTACATTACAAACAGAATCAGGCACACGCTTTCCTTTTCGCACAAACGACAAACCACATTTAGCCTAAATCTTGCCTATGAACATCAACATATATCTTACTGCATTAGCATTCAAAACAACTGCATAACAATGTAAATTTAGTCTAACACATTTATAAAGTCTAGTTGAGACATTTTATCATACACCTTGTATGCATCTTTCTTAAACACATTTGTAATCTATTTTTTCAATATTCTGTTCCAGATGTAGAAGAAAACATGATGTATATTTGAATCAAACTCTGAATATAACATAGTTAGATGAATAAAAACATGAAAATCGATGCATTGACAAATTATTATTCAAAAATATACTTACCATGTGGTGTAAGATCTGGTAGGTTACGTTTTTGATCTCGTAGGTTCGTTGATGATGAACAAATCAGTAGGTTTGTTTGTTGATGATGAACAAATAAGCAGGTTTGTTCGTTGATGATGAATAAATCAGTAGGTTATTTGATTAGAGGGAATTCTGATAAGATGTGTGTGAAATTTTAGAAAGAGAAAGTGTGAATTTTAGAGAGAGAAAGTGTTTTTCGTAGAATGACAGGGATGGAATGAATTGTTTGAATGTATGTGTATATGTTATGAAACTACCCTTGAAGTTTGCCTTATTTACCATCATGCCACCGCCACTTTTGATCTAGTCAAATCTGATCCAATGACTAAGATCTCTTCTTACCCTTTTTATTATAACATCTTTTTTATTATAACCC
>BQNB010122876.1:1160-20198 GCA_026074375.1 Tanacetum coccineum
TTTTATTTTTTGAAATAATTTTTAATCACTTTATTTTTCAAAATCGCCGTACAGTTTTCTGGCAAACTGAACCAAACAAATTCTCCTTTGGATGCATACACGTGCTTTTAACTCTGAACTTGTTAAACCACTTCCTAAACCTGAATGAACCCTGAATCGAAGACTTCGTCGACGAAACAGGAGAGTTCCATTTGAACAAAGAAACGAACCACCTGCACAACCAAGAGTTGTTTACGTTCCAATTCTTGACATCAACTATTTCCGTCACTTTCTTGATATCCTTGAAAATTATAATCTAATGGATCATGAACCAATGTGGGCTGCCGATCGCGTTGTCGCTCTGACTCCTGGTTCTGCAATCACCATTTATGAAACCACAAATGAATTCGCCATTAAGTGTAACCACTTGACTCTTGTCAAAGAAAACCAATTCGATGGTAGAATGAAAACCGATCCGCACAAACACATTCACGAATTCCTTAGAATATGTGATAGTTTAAATATAGAGACACCAAAAATGAAGCCATCTGCCTGATGATTTTTCCCCTATCACTCATGGGTGAAGCAAAAACATGGCTGAATGAACTCAACGAATGAACTGTCGAAACATGGGATAAACTTCGAACCACTTTCATTAGCCGATTCTTTCTCCCAGATCTTTTCGATCGACTCCTCGGAGAAATCCAAGCCTTTTCTCAACATGAAAATGAAAGCTTAACCGAACCTTGGCTCCGTATGAAAGAAATGCTCAGAAATTGCCATGGTCACAATCTATCCAAAGGCAATATCATTAACATATTTTACCATGGTCTCAATGAAATAACCCAAGAAGTCTAAAATGCCGCAACTGGTGGTATTTTCCTCTATAAAACACCAAACCAAGCTTATCAGCTTCTCGAAGACAAAGTCTTACTCAAGCTCAAATGGGCTAAAAACCAAAATTCTAAACCATCTCTTAAAAAAACCGTTGCTTTCGTCGATGAAGGTAGCAGTAATTCTGACACTGACAAAAAATTTATGGCCCGAATGGTGCATGGACCATGAAAAATAGATGCTTAGTATAAAAGAATTTCAATTCTCGTTCAAACAACCAAAACCTATTCATAATGATGCTGCACAACCTATGTCCCGTGAAGAAGAAGCCAAATTCATGCAAAACCTTCCGTCGTACTCGTTTTTACAATTATTACCGCGATCTTGACTCAAATCGCGATAATTGGCGTTCAATCGAAAGAAACAATTACAATCGAGATAACTATCAATCTAATGATAAACCCGACCTTCAAAAATAATTAAGTGATTTCATAAAAGCTCAACAATCAACCAATTCTTTTGTCAAAGATACTTTTATGGATCTCAAAACCAAACTCGAAACAACAACCATAAATCAGCAAAGCCTCGATCCAAAATCTTCAACAGCTAAATTCGACAGGCTTGCTGACAAGCACTCTGCCTCGACCTTCTGATCTCTCCAGTAACATCAACTAACCCAAAAGGTAAGATCATTCCAAAACCTTATCAACCACCGCAAGCTCGAAATGAGCAGGTAAATACCATATTTACGTAGAGTGGTAAATCCTATGACCCACCAATCAGCCTGAATGATCAACAAAACAATTCCGAATAATCCGTTTCTATCTTCGATAGTGATGAGAAGATGAAGTAACCTATCCTCAGCCTGAACCTAAAGAATCCAAAAACCAGTCAAAGAAAACCTAACACCTAAACCATATAAACCAAAGATCCCATATCCTCAACGCCTCAAAAAAGAGAAAATAGAAGCTCAACATGGAAAATTCCTCAACATGATTTTAGCCATTCGAATCAATGTTCCTCTTGTCGACGTTTTAGCAGGAATGCCAAACTATGGCAAATTTCTGAAAGAACTTGTTAGCAATAAGCACAAACTTGAACAAATTTCAGTCGCTTTCCTTTGTGATGACAGTTATGTTTTAATCCAAAACCATAAGTTCCACCAAAAACATGGAGACCCTGGAGTTTCCTCATTCTATGTAAACTTCAACAATAGCTTTCTCAACCTTGTGATGCTTTAGCCGATCTTGGGTTTCGAGCATTAATTCATGCTTGACGTATTCTTTTATGCAAAATTATCTCTTGAAAACTCTCAAAACCCACATAAAATGTAGCGCTTAAGATTAGCCCGACAGATCATTCATTACCCTGTTGAAATAGCTAAAAAACTTATACTCGTTGAAGTTGGCAAATTCACCTTACCGTAGAATTTTGTTATTCTCGAATGTAAGAAGACTGTAATGTTCTCTAAATCATAGGGTGCCTTTCCTCATACTGTCCCGTAATTCGAGTAAAACAAAAACAACTCAATCTTGGAGTTGGTACAGAACGTATGACTTTTCATATGGATTCTACGATGATACATGTTTCAGTATTAACGTTATCAATGAAATTTTAGAAGAAGATTTCGATGCTCTTCTCGATGAAGGTAGTAAAATCCTTTATTCAATCAAAGGAACCATCCTTGAAGAAAAAACTCTTTGCTGAATTTGATGAATTCTTTGCTATGACCGCCAAAGAAGACACTGAATCCGAATCTGACACTGAAGAACCGCCATTTGAAAAAATCACCTTTAACACCGATTATAAGATCAAGACATCTCTTAAAGAACCTCCTATGGATCTTGAACTCAAACCACTTCCTGATAACTTGGAATATGCATTCTTGGAAGAACCCTCTTTTCTTCCTGTAATCATATCATCTCAGCTTTCTGAAGAAAACAAAAACAAACTCGTTTCCATCTTTAAGTACCACAAGCAAGCCTTTGCTTGGAAAACCACAGAAATTCCTGGAATCTGTTCGTCTTTTTGTAAACATAAAATTCAACTTCTTGAAGACAAAAAGCCAGTAGTGCAAAAACAAAGATGATTAAACCCGAACATATAGGAAGTCATTATATAAAAAATCGTTAAACTTCTCGACACTAGTATCATTTATCCAATAGCCGATAGCCCTTGGGTAAGTCCCATCTACTGTGTACCCAGGAAAGGTGGTATCACGGTTATTACCAACAAAAAAGATGAACTTGTCCCAACAAGAACTGTTACAGGTTGGCAAGTATGCATCGATTATTGTAAACTCAATGAAGCAACCGCAAAAGACCATTTTCCCTTGCCATTCATGGATCAAATGTTAGAAAGACTCACAGGAAATAAATACTTATGTTTCCTCGATGGTTTTTTCGGATATTTTCAAATACCAATCTATCCTATGGACCAAGAAAAAACCACATTCGCGTGCTCTTTCGGAACATACGCTTACAGGCGAATGCCTTTTGGTTTATATAATGCTCCCGCTACTTTCCAAAGGTGCATGTTAGCTATCTTTCATGATATGATTGAGGAATCCGTCAAAGTATTCATGGACGATTTCTCTATCTTTTGAAACTCCTTCGACCATTGCCTAAATAACCTCGATAAAATGCTTCAACGTTGCAAAGATGCAAATCTTGTCCTTAACTGGGAAAATGTCACTTTATGCTTAAAGAAGGAATAGTGCTTGGACACAATATGTCTGGTGCAGGCCTTAAAGTTGACAAAGCAAAAATCGATGTAATCTTTAAACTTCAACCCCCCACTAATGTCAAAGGCGTTAGAAGTTTCTTAGGACATGCTAATTTCTACCGACGTTTCATTAAATACTTCTAAAAAATTTCTCATCCTCTAACTAAGTTGCATGAAAAAGATACTCCATTTGAATTTAATGACGAATGTCACAAAGCATTCTATTCCTTAAAAAAACTCAGATGTACTCCTGTAATCGTGAGCCCAAACTGGAATCTTCCATTTGAGCTTATGTGTGATGCAAGCGATTTTGCAGTTGGAGCAGTCTTAGGTCAAAAAGATGAAAAACACTTTCACCCTATTAATTTTACAAGCAAAACCCTCAATGCAGCTCAGCAAAAATATACAGTTTTTGAAAAAGAACTGATGGCTGTAGTTTTTGCATTTGACAAATTCTGATCTTATCTGATATTATCCAAAACCATTGTTTACATCGATCACTCAGCTTTAAGACACCTATTTAAAAAAACAAGATGCCCTTAAGCCACGTCTTATACGTTGGATTCTGCTCTTACAAGAATTTGATATAGAAATTAAAGACAAAAAAGGTACAGAAAATGTTGCCGCCGACCACTTATCTCGGATTGAAAATGATGAGACAAGCGATGACAGTGATATCGACGATAACTTTATTGGAGAAACTCTTATGGAAATTACACCACTTAATGGACACACCATGGTTCGCAGAATTTGCAAACTATCTGGTGGGTGATGTTAAACCTAAAGGGATGACAAACCAACAAAAGAAAAAATTCTTCTCCGACCTCAAAAATTACTTTTGGGAAGACCCTTACCTTTTCAAAGTATGTTCAGACGGTATGATCAGACGCTGTGTCTCAGGACCAAAAACTCATACCATTCTAGATCAATGTTACCATAGACTAACCGGTGGATATTATGGACCAAACACCACAACTAAAAAAGTCCTCTCTAGACCTAGGCTTTTATGGCCAACAATCATCAAGATGCTCATACTTCTGGTTCGCACGAAGCATGTCAATAACAGGGATATATACCTAAAACTGTGATGAAAATGCCCCTTAAACAGCATTCAAGTACGCGAATTTTTTGAATATGGGGTATTGACTTTATGGGACCATTCAAATCATATAAATTCGAATACATCTTAGTCGCTATTGGGCCGAAGCTTAGGCTTTACCAACCAACAATGTCAGAGTTGTTATTTCATTCCTAAAAAAACTCTTCTGCCGTTTTGGAATGCCCAAAGCTCTTATAAGCGACCGAGGTAGTCACTTCTGCAATAAGATAATGGAAAAAACCATGAAAAGATATAGAGTTAACCACCATTTTTCTAAATCCTTTCACCCTCAAACGAGTGGACAAGTTGAGAACACGAACAGAGCTCTTAAAAGAATCCTTGAAAAAACTGTGAAAGACAATCCTGCTATCTGGTCAAGAAAACTTGATGATGCTCTGTGGGCCTTTCGAACTGCTTACAAAACACCAACCGGAACCACACCATACAAACTCGTATACGGAAAAAACTGTCATTTACCTTTTAAAAAACAAAAAAAAATAAAAATCAATCACAGAGCATATTGGGCATAAAAAGCTAGTAATCTTAGAAGTCGTCATCGTCCGCTGGTGAGAAAAGAATGTTCTAGTTGCACGAGTTAGACGAATTTCGACATCAAGCTTATGAAAACTCTTGTCTATATAAGGCAAGAACCAAAATCTGGCATGACAGAAAACTCAAAATAAGAAAAGAGTTCAAACACGGAAACAAAATGCTGTTATTTCATTCAAAATACAAATTCAAATAGCCGAAACTCAGATCTCGATGGCTTTGACCATATGTAGTAAAACACCAATATCCTTCGGATATGTTGAACTATACAGAAAATATGGCAGGACGTTCATTGTTAACGGCCATAGACTCAAGCTCTACCATGAAGAAGATAATGACTCATAATCTCAAAGCTAATTCGACAGATTTGCTGACAAGCAATCTGCTCGACCTTCTGGATCTCTTCCTAAAAACCTAACCCAAAAGGTAGCTCATCTAAACCTTATCAACCACCGCTAGCTCAAAATGAGCAGGTAAATGCCGTATTTACGCGGAGTGGTAAATCCTATAACTCACCTATTAACCCAACAATTCAAAAACTCCTGTCATCTTCGATAGTGATGATGAAGATGAAGAACCTACACCTCAACCCAAACCTAAAGATCCAAAACCAGTCAAAGTAAACCCAACACCTAAACCATATAAACCAAAGATTTTGTATCCTCAACGCCTCAGAAAAGAGAAAATGGAAGCTCAATATGGAAAATTCCTCGACATGATTTGAGACGTTCAAATCAATGTTCCTCTTGTCGACATTTTAGCAGGAATGCCAAACTATGGTGTTAGGAATATTTGTAATACTTAGTTTCTACTAGTGGGTATGTAGTTCCTACTGGTAGAATACTTAGTCCTGGTAAAGTCAAATAGTTATTCCAGGATAAGATTTTAGTTAGTTAGAGATGAGGATATGCATGAGCTAAATAAGGAAGATATTCATGCATATCAATCTCACGCGTTTTTAGTAAATGCTGATTAAATGCTGATTAGGGTTTCTCCACTATAAAGAGAACCTACGGCTTAGGGAAATGTACACATTCAGAAAAACACATTTCTCCTTGTTAATTAATAGAAATCCATAGAAGGATCTTTTAGTTTTTATTAGTCCTGTTCTTCTTATTAGTTGTGTCTATATTCCGCGTAGACATTAGCTTTTCAAAGCAAGAGTCTCTCTTGTGATTAGCTTGTGATTACATAGGTTAATCACCATCCTTAACAGGCAGTAAAGATCTATCTAGAGTGGGATCCAACAAGTGGTATCAGAGCTTGTTGAGAGTCTCTCATAAGAAGAATATTCCTGGATTTAAGATCCTTATAAACCTCACAACCAAACACCTCTATATACCTTTAAAATGGCAGGATCTGACAATGATAGCGATGATGCTAGTGTTCATAGTGAACCCACCATTCCTCAACAACAACGAAACATTCAACCTCAAATCATTACCACTGTCTCAAACAACAATGCAAAGTTTCCTTATTTGAAGAAGGATGAGTATGAGGTCTGGGCTATGAAGATGGAATACTGGATCACAAACAATGATATGAATATCTGGAAGGTGATTCAAAATGGCAATAGCTTGAAAAGGACTGGAAGAGATTGTGATGGAAGGGTCATTATACTTCCCCCAACGACTGCTGATGAACACATTGCTGTTCAGAGGGAATCAAAGGCAAGAACTACCTTGCTTCAGTCTATTCCTGATGATCATGTGGCTGATTTCCATTATATGGATGATGCAAGGGATATATGGAATGCAGTCAAAGCTAGGTTTGGTGGAAATGCCGAATCTAAGAAGATGAGAAAGTCTATGCTGAAGCAAGAATTTTCAGAGTTCAGAATTAGTGAAGCAGAGGGATTGCACAAAGGGTATGACAGAATGCAGAAGATTCTAAGTCAGCTTAACCAACTCAAGGCCAAGCCAGAGGATGAAGATATTAATCTCAAGTTTCTAAGAGCTTTGCCTTCATCATGGTCTCAGGTAGCTTTAACCTTGAAAACCAAAGGTGGACTTGAACTTCTTTCTTTTGATGATTTGTACTACAAGTTAAAGACTCTTGAGGTAGATATCAAAGGATACTCTACTTTTTTAGAAAATACAACTAATCTACTAAAACATTCTGAAAGAATAAATGCTATTGCTGAGACTGCTAAGAAAGACTTACAGACAAAACTTGATAATCACTTAGTTCAAACTGAAAAGTGGAGAACCTCTTCCAAAAACTTGTTCAGATTAGTTGATAGTTCCATGTCTGTTAGAACAAAAGTGGGTTTGGGATTTAATAACTATATAGGGGAAAATGAGTTAGGATGGGATGACTCTGCATTTAGTGTATTTACCACTAACTCTGAAGAAGTGAAAGGTAGACCTAATTTCAATAGGTTTGCCAAAACTGATAGTATGAAAGCTGTGCCTCCACCTCTCTCTGGAGACTACACTCCTCTATCAGATCACACTGACTTAGATGAATCACAAATGTCTTATGGTACAAAGTCCTCAACCTCTGGTGACTCTAATTCTGTGTCTAATGACTTTGTCTCTTGTGATAACAGTGACAAGTCTTCAGAGGTCAACTCAAATGACTTTGCCTCCAGTGATTCAAGTGTCAAATCTTCAGAGCCCAAGTCAAATGATTCTACCTCTTGTGCATCTACTTCCAGTATATCCACATCTGAGAGTGAGGCTGAGATTGAGTCCAATGTTGGAACACCTATCCAAGAAACCATTAATGTTCAGGATTTACCTAGTTTCTCTTGTAATAGTTCTGATAAGAATGGAAACAACTTTAGGACCTTCTTGTAATAGAATGATTATATTAATAAAAAAGGCAGATCATTTAGGAAAAATGTTCATCTGTTTCTAAGTTATGTTTTGTATGTGGTTGTAGTACTTTCTTATTTAAGGATTGTGATTTTTATGAGAAAAAATGCTAATAAGACTGTTCGGTAATGCGGTGGACCTGTACTTAGTAGGAATTATGTTATCATCAAATCACGATGTCCAACACTGTTGTACTTCTTAGGACTGCAAAGGTAAAAAACATACTCCTGCTAGACCCAACAGTTCTACTGTAAGCCAAAGGTGCCTACACCAGTTCCTACTGGTAGGCAAAATAGGCCTATTCTAGTTCCTACTGGTAGAGTAGATTCTCCATCAGTAACTTCTGGTTGGTGGAAAAGTACTGCTAGACCTATGCCCTATTTAAATAGACCTACAAGTTCTTATTTTCAGACTTATACACCATATGTACCTCAAGTATATTCTAATCATATGCAATATGGTGATGTGAGATGGGCAACTGCTGTTTAAGCCTCAGCAGGTTGTTCTTGGTAAACACATAGAAACAGTTTATACTGGGTACCCAGGAACAAGCAGTGGATCTATACATATTCATGGACATTACCTTTTCAGAATCCCACGAGGAGAACCAAGCTCATAAATGGCTTGGGTCCCCCTTAGACACTAACTTTTCCCATGTTGTATATTGTAGGAAAATCCTTTTTCAAATGCTTAAAATACATACTGATGATAATGTGGCTGATTTGTTAACCAAGGCATTGATGAGACCTAGGTTTCTCATCATATGGTTAAAACATTGGGATGATCAATCATAGATATATGATTGAGGTAGGTTTGAGCCAAGGGGAGGACATGTTGTTGTACAATGTTCTATATCGTTGGTTTCTTGCCTATGTCCAAAATGTCTTTTTTTATATCAATTCTCTTTTGTGTAGTTGTCTTTAAATGGGTTTCACTTTTTTGTTTTAGTAACAAGTGTTTTGTTACAAGGATTTTGGCAACTGACAAACTTTTGCAAACTGTTCAAATAAGTTTTGAGTCTTTTGTGTGCAAAGTTGTTTTTGTTTCAGGCACATATGGTCTATAAAGTAAACTATTTTCAGGGTTTATCAGTTGGAAATTAGTCATGGAGCAGTGGGTAACGAACTTACCACTGCAGTTCAGTTGGTTAAGTTTCTAAAGAAACAAATTACAGATTCCAAGCGTGCTGGTGTTCATGACTGGTATCGTTAATTATATAATATATCATAAATCTTTTTGCTCTCTAAAATATATTTTTGATATATAAATTATTTATCCAGTATCTCTATACTTATTAGCTTTTGCACCAAGTGTAATAAAAGTTTTGTGAAAACAGTTTTTGGCATGTTAGATGGTTATATGGACAAGAAATTTTGAACAAAAAGCAACTGTTTTCAGGGTTTGGGTGCTGGCTTACCACCACACAGCAAATGGTATTCAACTCACCATGTCTAACAGACAACAAAGAGTTGGCTAGTCCAACAGCAAACGGCTTTTGGTAAAGACTTAACAAATCCGTTTATATAGTTGACAACTTGCTAATAAGTTGTATGGTAATCAACTCACCATACTTCATAGTTAAGAGTTGGCTAGTCCTGAGCAAACGGCTACAGGTAAAGACTTAACAAATCCGTTTATATAGTTGACAACTTGCTAATAAGTTGTATGGTAATCAACTCACCATACTTCATAGTTAAGAGTTGGCTAGTCCTGAGCAAACGGCTACAGGTAAAGACATATCAAATCCGTTCATGGTTGTAATGATTTACCAAAAATCATATAGTTTTCAACTTACTATGATTCATGTTCTGAAAGTTGAAACTGGTTCTCAGTCCACCATGGATTTGACCCTTTCTGGGTGCCAAAGGACTGACTAGCCCAAGAGTGAATGGCTACTTGGTAGAGGCTCATCAAATCCATTCATGTAGCTGTGGTGGTTCTATATTGTTGTTGTTCAAAGACTGATGAGATGTTGTGTTAGGAATATTTGTAATACTTAGTTTCTACTAGTAGGTATGTAGTTCCTACTGGTAGAGTAGTAGTTCCTACTGGCAGGTATGTAGTTCCTGCTGGTAAGGTTATTATCATAGTCAGTCCTAGTAGGCTAAATCTAGTTCCTACTAGTAGAATACTTAGTCCTGGTAAAGTCAAATAGTTATTCCAGGATAAGATTTTAGTTAATTAGAGATGAGGATATGCATGAGCTAAATAAGGAAGATATTCATGCGTATCAATCTCACGCGTTTTTAGTAAATGTTGATTAGGATTTCTCCACTATAAAGAGAACCTGCGGCTTAGGGAAATGAACACATCCAGAAAAACACATTTCTCCTTGTTAATTAATATAAATCCATAGAAGGGTCTTTTAGTTTTTATTAGTCATGTTTTTCTTATTAGTTGTGTCTATATTCTGCGTAGACATTAGCTTTTCAAAGCAAGAGTCTCTCTTGTGATTAGCTTGTGATTACATAGGTTAATCACCATCCTTAACAGGCAGTAAAGATCTATCTAGAGTGGGATCCAACAAGTGGTATCAGAGCTTGTTGAGAGTCTCTCATAAGAAGAATATTCCTGGATTTAAGATCCTTATAAACCTCACAACCAAACACCTCTATATACCTTTAAAATGGCAGGATCTGACAATGATAGCGATGATGCTAGTGTTCATAGTGAACCCACCATTCCTCAACAACAACGAAACATTCAACCTCAAATCATTACCACTGTCTCAAACAACAATGCAAAGTTTCCTTATTTGAAGAAGGATGAGTATGAGGTCTGGGCTATGAAGATGGAATACTGGATCACAAACAATGATATGAATATCTGGAAGGTGATTCAAAATGGCAATAGCTTGAAAAGGACTGGAAGAGATTGTGATGGAAGGATCATTATACTTCCCCCAACGACTACTGATGAACACATTGCTATTCAGAGGGAATCAAAGGCAAGAACCACCTTGCTTCAGTCTATTCCTGATGATCATGTGGCTGATTTCCATTGTATGGATGATGCAAGGGATATATGGAATGCAGTCAAAGCTATGTTTGGTGGAAATGCCGAATCTAAGAAGATGAGAAAGTCTATGCTGAAGCAAGAATTTTCAGAGTTCAGAATTAGTGAAGCAGATGGATTGCACAAAGGGTATGACAGAATGCAGAGGATTCTAAGTCAGCTTAACCAACTCAAGGCCAAGCCAGAGGATGAAGATATTAATCTTAAGTTTCTAAGATCTTTGCCTTCATCATGGTCTCAGGTAGCTTTAACCTTGAAAACCAAAGGTGTAACACCCCCAAAATGGATCGCAGCGGAAATGATGTTCCGGGAGCGTTACTTCATAATACCATTGCACCAGTTTTGAGAGAACGACCTCTAAGTGTCGTTTGAAAAGTAATCTTGTATTATTTGGACTCCAATGCACATCAAGTGAGCACCTAGCGCTTATGTACCCGAGAAAACATGTTTTAAAACGTCAACAATAATGTTGGTGAATTTATAGGTTTATAAATTTAATGAAGTGGATAGCAAGATTTCCCTGTAATAGAGTAGCAATTACAATATCACAAAAATGTATTACGAAATACACTAAGCTCATGACACTGAAGCTCAACAATGTATGTATCAACTACATATAAATAATGTGCCAAATGTAGATGTTCAACCCGTAACACCTATAAGTCCGACATGGTATGCGTTCGTCGTTCCGTTCAACCGGAATACTAGCAAGTGCTACTTGCCCGAACGGGGATGTTAATTCCCAAATAGATCTATTCATAACATTCGCGCTCACATAATACAATTAGCAATTACATATATGCAATTAACAGTTCATGATAATGGGCATAGTAGGTTATAGCTACTTAGGCAAACTCGTAATATCTGAATTTAAATGTACTTGCATCCATTTTGTAAAACAAACATGATCTCATCCCTGAGATTTGATAAATGATTGAAAAGTATAAAAGTGGGGACTATAAACTCACATCAAGTAATGATAACGTAGAAGCAAGGTAGTGGCACGAAAAACGATGCAAGAGACTTCATTCGCAACCTATGCATAAACAATACATACTCACTAAACGGTAAAATAATAATATAAATACTTGCAATCTCGTCCCTAGTGTGTGCTCGAGCTTTATTTAAAATGATGACGTTTGGAAACAATTTCATGTTTTTTTTAAAAATGGTCAACTTTATCGGGTCAATGTGGTCATATTATAAGTATGTAATTTTTGACTTCGGACATTTAAGAAACTAGGTCACAATCTCAACCCATCTGATGGGGGGAAGCCCAATCGTATACTGTGAAAGACCAAATGGGCCCTCAATAATGACAACAGGCCCATTTGTGTGCAATTGAAGAGGCCTATGAAACTTGAAGACCCGATCCTAAGCCTTGAACAAACAATCTCAGCAAGTGTAACACAAAACCAGCCTGAACCTTATTGTGCCTTAAAAAAGTCCCAATACATAACCCAAGCCCATTACTGGCCAATACCATATTTTATAAACACTGGGACCTAAATTGTCAAGTTTAAAATGTTTGTAAAAGAAAAGTGTTTTAAAAATATTAAGGGCTGAATTTCAAGTTCCAAACTTTTATCTCTTTATTATAACACTAAGGGCCGAAACTGCAATTTACCATTTCTTCTTTAAATCCTTTTGATTAAAACACAAGGGCCCAAATTGCCAATTTCCAAACTCGTATATAACCAAAAAAAAAAAAAGGCAAAACAGAATGGCAAGTTAGTGAAACCTTAGGGTTTCTTTTTGGGTTTATAAAACTTTTTAAAACCTGTAACAAATCACGGGTTCCCCCTCACCTAGTTTCCCGCTTATCCTCAAAAACCTTCAATATCACATGTTGTCACCCCATTCTTTTACCCAAACCTCCCTTTACCCGTTTTAAACCTAAACCCACACCCATTTCCCTGTTTAAATGCCACGCTGGCAATCCCCTTTCCCCCAAGGTATATCAATGGCGGGCAAGGCATCTAAAAGAAACACACTTGCAATCCTAGGGCTAGGATTGATGCTGAGACTCCACACACACAAAAAGCACAAGTATAGAAGCCTTGGACTTCTATAAAAGGAAGAAAAAGACAAAGCCAATGGGACACTAGTTTTTACTCAGAAAATTTTGTTTAGAATTTTAATTAAAGTGTAAACTTAACTTTCAGTTTGTATTTCAATCGTATTGTACTGTTTTCAAGCAATTTAAAGCAAGTTAAAGGTTTATTTTAAGTTTCTTAATTTTCCAATTTCACTCATTAATTCGTCGTTTAATTGTGAAGCAATTCGTGTTTATTCTTGTTAGATGAAATACTCCACTAGAACTAATATTAGTTTCCCTTAATTAGTTTTAAGTTAAATCAAAGAAAAAGGGAAATCGAGTTATTTAAGGGGGTGTTTGGTAAAACCCAAAATGGGTGATTTTGGGGGTTTCATGGGTCACAAACACTCAGCCACCTTTGGCTGAGTGTGTGTGTCTAATTAGGCAAAGAAAAATTTACAAAGTTTTAGTTAAAAATTCGCATTTTTGGGAAACATTACTCTTTCTGTCAACTTTGCAAAAAAAAAAATTATAGCTTTAAAAGCTTAAGCTGCTAGGACAGTAAGCACACTGGTTTTTTAAGCTCTTATAAGTCACTGAAACACCACTTGAAAGCCACAGTTGCTTTTCTTTTTTCGACAAAAAAAGTCCAAGTGTGATTTGCATTTTTTTTTTTAGAAACCTTAACTTTAAGCTGGCACATTCAGCAGTTTATAGTGCTTTTTTAGCCATTCAATTATCTGGCATAAGCCATGTGACCACCCCTTTTTTTATACTGTTAGGGTATTTTTTGGGATTAAAGCTCACTTTTGGGTTATTTTCATAAGCCAAAATAAGCCTTTCAAGCCTACTGGTGCCTCCTAGTGATGGCACCACAGATTCAGCACCACTTATAGTGCTTATTTTGTATTAAGCACTTAGACCTCTTTGCTTTTATGTGTAGCTTATCACTAGTTCTCTAATTCCCCAAAATAGTACAGCTTAATTATGCCTTTAGGTTAGCTTATTTTAGTTAAAAAGTAGGTGAATTTTCTGTTTTTTTTAAAATTGTCCATTTAGCTTATTACTGTTTCAGCTTATTTTAGGGCTTATTGTAGTACCATAGCTTATAATTAAGAATCCCTTAGCTTAAGTATCTGTTTACTTTAGTTTTCTAGCTTAATGTGCAGCTTGAATCCAAAGAAAAAAAGCTCAAATAAGCCCATAAGCTTATAAGCATTCTGTCAATCAAACAGCTTATTTTATAGCTTATTCTGTGGATAAAAGTGCAAAGTCCTTTTATTAATGTTGTAGAGAATAAGCTAGTCTATAACTTTGTAGTTTTAAGTTTTGGCTGAATCTCATTTTTCAATAAGCTAAAAATAAGCCATTAGCGTAGGGTTTGTTTTGCAATTCTCTCAAAGATAAGGGGTACCCGTTTTAACTGAAGTGTAACTTCACCATAGTTCACCCGCCTACCCTTTAGTTTCACTTCTTACATTTCCTACCCTGAACTTTTCGAAAAATAAAAAAAAAGGGGGAAAGACAAGAGGCCGGGTGAGCAAGACTCGAACCCGGGACCTCTCGATACAAACCCCCTTTCACTAACACACTTACCACTGCGCCCTTGGGTCTTTTTCGTTAAAGACTCAAGGGCATTAACCTTTATACCCATTTTGGTTCATAAGCTTATAAGCTGCCAAAGCTTATTTCGGGGCTTATTTCCATAGCTTATTTTTGTTTCTTATTTTTCGTAGGAACTTTATAAAGCTTAGTATTTTTTGTGAATTTTTCAGAATTTTTTGTAATCGTTTACTATTTTTTATAATTTAATTTAGATAAAAGTTTATTTAATTCATAATAAATACAAAAATTATCAAAAAAATATTTTGCTTTTTTAGAAAATTTTCTTTTGTCATCTAGTTTGTAGGAAAAATATAAAAGTTTTCGTAGGGTCATTTTTATAACTTTTCATCGTTTAAAGAACGGGTCCGGGTACGGGATTTTGTTTTGACTCGTTTTTGGGTCAAACGAACTCCGTTTTCGGTCTAGTCTTTTTCATTCTTCGTTATTTGACCCGTAGAGTAGTTTAGAAGTGAAAAATTTTCCGTAGGGTTATTTTTAAAGATTTTAGGTTTTCCCCCTTTTGTACGGGATTCGGGGCTTCGTTTTCTAGTTTAATTTCGTAATTTTTAGGTTTTTCTTAAACGTTTTAGTCCGTTATTGTTTAATTTGACTTTTTCAACTTCCCAAACTCATTCCTTCCTTCAAACTCAAATCTTCGATCGTATCGATTTACCATTCCAGCCTCGTTGGGGATTTACGACCCGGGAAAGCTCTATACTATTTCTCGGTATCATTGATTGTTGGTTTTTACACTTCTTTATATATTTTATATTTTATTATATATTATATATATTTACGGTGTGAATCCGGCACGATCAGGGACTATAAACTCACATCAAGCAATGATAACGGAATAGCAAGGTAGCGGCACGAAAAACGAAGCAAAAGACTTTATCCGCAACCTAAGTAAAAACAATACATATTTATTAAGTAGAAAATATAAAACGAAATACTTGCATCTCGTTCCTAGTGTGAGCTTGAGCTCATTTAATAAAATGATGTTTGAAAGTAAAATTCTCATGTTAAATGGTCAACTTTATTGGTCATTTCGTTCAAATTATAAAAACGTTAAATTGACGATATTAGACTTTTTGGAACTAAGTCACATATACTTCAAATGTTAGTTAGTTCAGCCCTGTTTGGTCTCAAGTGGTGTAAAATAATAAGCGGAAGTTATGACCAAAACAGTTAAAAATGTTAAAGAACAAGTTGTATATCAAAAAATTTAGGAGAACGAACGTAGTGTTTGAGGATTAAATTACATTCAACATCTTGGCCAGGTCATGTACAACTTTCGTCTTTTAAGTTTTGTCCAACGAGGTCATTTAATGGTTTTAAAAACGGGGCTAAAGGTATGCGTGTCGCAAGGTATGGCAGTTTTCAGACTAAGAAAAATATTTGAGTTTTATTTCAGCATGTGCTGACTGCGAGGTCAGTGTTTTGGCCTCCGTTTGCGACTTCGTTAACCAACATTAGGACGAGATGAAAATACCTTAATAAACTAGGACAGGTCGGCTTTAATCTATCCTTTATAAGTTTAGTGTGTCGGGGTCGTTATCAGGGTCAAAAGTAGGGCAAAAAGTCAGTGTACGCACCAGCAGTCACGACTGCTTGCACACTAGGTGTTCGACATATTGTCAACACCTGTGACGAACAGCCATTTTCAAATGCAAATTACGAGTTGGTTTCTAAACGAAAATGGCTGGTTTTTATTTCTAAGTAAAGATGGCACTACAGGCTTCAATTAACAGTATTTGGTTCGTATTATCATTAGGTACAAACGTCACAATAAATTGAGAAAAACACCTCGCTGGTCGTTTACAAAACAGTGAAAAAATAGCAGTTTTCATGCCTAGTTTTGAGACCTTCTAACTTCTTCATTTCTTGACGAAAACTAGTGATTTCAGGGTCAAAACAATTACTACATGACCTACTTACAAAAATAATCAAGTTTCGATTTTATACACAACTCCTAGTGGCCGAATAATGTACTCAAAATTACAAGTGTGGGTTGCGTTCTTTTGTTTTAAAAGTTTAGTATATGTGTTTTCGTGTTACTTAGCCAACGAGCCAAAGCCACAATGGCTGCCATTCCACGCCTATAACCCTCGCATAATCATGGCCCATGTTTTACTAATCACTTACAAGTTTTATAGGGTTTTACTATATATTCGACATATATCAGGAAGTGAACAAAGTAGGTTTTGTTTTTAACAAATTTTCAAGCACACAACTAAGACACACAAATTGCATAATAAAGATAATAGCAAGAAGTGATTTGCTCACAAAAGGTAGGGATGAATGCGTAGAAGACTTGACCCAAAAACGACTATGAATGCTCGACCTTTTTACCCTTCACGTATACAAACCAAACACCCAAACCAATACCCAACCGTGACTGTTTGCACCCCTTGTGACCACGTACATGAACGTTGCTCGCTTGTCTTGGTGTGGTCGACTCGTAAGAGGAATGAACCCAAAGAAACCTAATTAGGGTTTCTTAGAGTTTTAGGGTTTCTAGGGTTATATTGAAAGATGATTGTGTGAAGTTTCGTGGGATGTATGTGTGTTTAAGTGGATCAAAACAAGGGCAGGAGGACAAGGAGACCCAAGGTGTAATTTATGAATTTGATGGTGTGGTAGTTCTTGTGTTTTTCTTATCTGAGTTTGCAAAGGAGAATGCAAATCTTTATGTACTCACATAATATTGCAGCCATAGTGTTTCCATTGAAGGTCACATTTCCTTGTTAATCCATATAAGGTAAAGCATCTTTGGGACTTATACATGGTCAATGTATAGTGATAAAAAGGTGGATATTGTTTGTTTTGTGGGAGCAGAATCAAGAGAAAAGCAATCTAGTATTCACATGGGTTTTTAAGTTTTATAAAAAGGGACTTTGGGCTTTATACATTGGGTAATAGGATTATTTCTGGATGGGATATTTGTACATCTTTTCTAATTGAATATCACTGGTTTTAGGATTTGGAAACAAAAGTGTACGTAACTCTTTGCTAGATTGTAAGGAAGCTCATTTGTTTCTTGTATGAGATTTATTGCTTAAGGAGTTTTATTGCTTGCATCATTTGAGGACCAAGAAAGAAATATAAGTCTTGCTCTAATTTATGTATTAGAATTTACACTAAGTGGTAAAAAAACAAAGAATAGAATGTATTCGTTTTTGGATAACTAAGTTGTAGTGAGACTGATAACTAGATTTCTAGTGAAACGTAGTACTAATCCTGTTATTACATTCTTGATTAAATTTACTTATTAAAATTTAACTAGAGGATTTAAATAAGAAAAGTAAACACGTAAAACTCTATAAATAAAGAAATAATGGAATATTTGAAATCGTAACATGACCTGAAAAACACGGGGTGTTATAGTCTTCCCCCATTAAATGACCCTTGTCCTCAAGGCTTAAGATGCGGCACTTGACGACGGTGCGGTCTTGGTGAAGAGATGTGGTTATTTCTGCTTGAATTGATCCTCACGTTCCCAGGTAAACTCGGGACCTCGTTTAGAGTTCCATCTAACCTTAATGATGGGAATGCGACTTATCTTCAATTGTTTGATTTCACGAGCCATAACTTCTACTGGTTCTTCCATAAAGTGGAGCTTGTCATCAACACGTAGCTCTTCCAACGGAATCACAAGTGATTCATTGGACATACACTTCTTCAGATTTGACACGTGGAACGTGTTATGAACTCGGCTTAATTGTTGTGGTAGCTCAAGTTTATAGGCAACAGTTCTGACTCTCTCGATCACCTTGAAAGGACCAACATACATAGGGTTTAACTTCCCCCATTTGCCAAAACGCACAACTCCTTTCCAAGGTGAAACTTTTAACATGACCCTGACACCAACTTGGAGAATCCCGTTGGTTTAACGACTAATGTTTGCATAGCTCTTTTTTGTCGGTCACGAGCGGCTATGGAATACTGCTTTTTTGATTTGGCACGATCATCTTGGCATTTCATGAAATTATTGAAGGACAGTAAGCTAAGCATCTCCAACTCTGCCAACCACACTAGTGATCAAAAAATTTCGCAACCATACAGTGCCTCGAATGGTAAAGCCTTTATGCTGGTATAGTAACTGTTGTTGTAAGAGAATTCCACAAACGGTAAATGTTTATCCCAATTCTTTTCAAAGTATAACACGCAAGCGCGTAACATGTCTTCCAAAGTTTGGATGGTTCTTTCACTTTGACTGTCAGTTTCAGGATGATAGGCCATGCTCATGTCTAATCGAGTTCCTAAAGCCTTACGAAGTGCTTTCCAGAATAGTGATGTAAATCTGCCATCACGATCGGAGATGATAGAAACAGGCAAACCATGTCGGGTGACTACCTTCTTCATGTAAAGCTTCA
>BQNB010122877.1:0-20198 GCA_026074375.1 Tanacetum coccineum
GTTTTTGGTCGGACCGGACCGGACCGACCGGACCGAAGACCGAATTGGTCCAAAACCCCGGACCGTGGACCGGACCGCGGTCTGGTCAGTCCGGTCTGGTCGGTTCGGTTTGGTCCGATTTTCCGGTCCGGTCCGGTCCACCAGTCTATTTGCTCAGCCCTAATTAAAGGCACTACTCACTTAGGATTATGGTATCCTAAGGGGACCAACATAGAAACCATAGTATATGCCGACTCTGATCATGCGGGAGATTATGTGGACAGAAAGAGCACTAGCGGTATTTGTACGTTCGTGGGATGTTGTTTAACATCTTGGTTCTTGAAGAAACAAACCGCTCTTGCTATATCCACTACCGAAGCCGAATAAATAAGCGTCGGAAAGGCATGTCAACAAGCACTATAGATGAAACAATCTCTTATCGACTACAACATTCGACTCGACGATGTCCCAATCATGTGCGATAATAAAGGCACGATTGACCTTAGCAAAAACCCGGTGCAACACTCTCAAACTAAACACATCAAAATTCGTCACCACTTTCTTCGTGATAATGTCCAGAAAGAGCATATCTCTATCGAAAAAGTGCCGTCCGTCGACAATATCGCCGACATTCTTACTAAACCCCTTAAACATGAATCGTTTAACTATCCATGTCTTGGTTTAGGAATGATGGAACACATTTCATAAATCATCCTCCTTTTCTTCTGTCTCGATTCTAGTCCGTGTTCCACTCCGTGTCGTGACAACTTAAATACTTCGTCAGAAGTACTTTAAGTATTTTTAACTCGCGAAATGCAAATTAAAACGTCACTCCTTCAGTAAAATTTTTAGTCAAAAATCAAGTCCAAAACACCTCCACTGGATGCGGCCCCCATATCGTGGGCGGCCCCCTGATTAAATTAGGCGGCCCCCATATTGATATGGGACCGCCACCAGTCGGGACTAAAATGTCCGTCACCCTTATTTTTGTAATACACAAAAACAAACACTCCTTCTATGCAGCCATTGACGAAACACGACCCAAAACCCACCAAACCTTAAAATCAACCACTAAAACTATAATTGAAAATCAAATCAACACTAATAACCATTCCTAACATAACAAAGATCATCTATTGTAAGTCATTTCGTCTATTTTATTTCTTATTTGTGTCTAAGGTTCATGTTGAACAAAAATTCAAAATTGGGGATTTTCTTTTTCTTGTGTTTGTGTGCAATTAGGACTACAACAACACAATGTATAACTAATATGCTTCCCGTAGACGGATTAGTATAATCAAAGTGTGTTTGTCAAAAAAAATTCTCACAAAACCCCAATTCTATTTTAACACTCACGTTAGGAACACCATAAAAATGCTTTTATGCATTGTTAATACGTCCTAAAAACTTTTTTGCATACATGCATAATGATCTCATGAACAAAATTCAAGATACATAATTCATATGTATTTTTCGACATGTTTAGATGAGTAAAATTAAACTAAGGAGCGTTTGGGTTAACTCTTAGGTTTTATTTGTAGAGTCGAGTTAACCATTACTCCACATTTGTTGCATATAGGCACACAATAGGCACGAGTTCTTGTTAACATTATAACTTCATATTAATAAAACATTGAATTACTTTTATTTTAGGCGACAATGCCTCGCATCACCGGACTAGATCACCAAAACACTCGTAACTACATTCCAATCATATCAAATGAATTTGATCAACCACTTCAAAACACACTTAAACTTCTTGAAAAACGATACTTTCATGAGGGTCAGGTTGTAAGTCAAAACTTTGAGTCTTTTGAAAATAAATGAGAAAATCGTTCCCCATTTTGTTCTTGAGTTCTATCGTCAACTTGAGTTTAACTATAACTCCGAGGGTCACTTCGTTGTTCATTTCTTCATTCAAAATAAACCATTTTCCTTCACTCTCGAAGAGTTCGGTCATATTTTGGGGATTCATTCTAAAGTTTACTGCTCACACTCTGACAAGTGGTCACTTGACTACTTGGAAATTAGCAGTCCCACAAAAGATCGTTATCAAATCATTCCTCCTTCCCCAAGTGTCAATAAAACCCATGTTAATACAAATAATGTCTAAAAACGTTATTTATATTTTTTGACCTCTCAACGTTTTGATAATAACAAAATGTAAAAACGTTTACAATAAAATTAAACGCTTACAAATTACTAATCGTAAAATTTCATTTCTAAGATTAGTGATCACTTAAGGTATGAACAAACAAATCATTAAGCATGATTAGTGATCAAGAAAATATTTTTCTCATCCATTACATTTTTACAAAAGATTTTCACAAAATTAATTATACAAAATATTTTCTAATTAAAAGAAAAGTTTTATTAAAAACTTAAAATTTGAAATTTAAGTTTTCCTCCCAAAACGGAAGCTTCTATACCAGATACAATCTTCCCCACAAAAAGACAAAAAAGGGAGCGGAGTCTACTAGCGGCCCCCTTATAGGTCTGGCGGCCCTCTTATATATATGGGACCGTCGGGACCGCCGCCAGTTACCGTTGGCTTTTCCTGTCTATAAATACTGGTCTACCCCTTGCTGAAAATCAGACCTCTTTGCACGAATTTTCTCACACTTCTTTCTCTCTCTAAAAACCTTCTTTCTCTCACTAAATATCTTGATCACTAACATCTCTTGATCTTGTTTTAAGTGATCTATTCTCTTTTTCTCATCACTTCCCTCTCTTTTAAGCGCAAGAGAAGAACACTCGTATTCGCCAAGAAATAAAGTGTCGATTAGTGATCTCTCCTCCTTTCTTCTAAGTACCAAACCTCTATTGTAATTATCTTGTGTATTTGTGTGATTCGGATAGTGTGTAAATCTAATAGTGTAGATCTAGTGATTGTGAAGTGGTGGATTGGTTCTAGCTAAGATTAGGACTCGACATCTAGCTTAGTGTCGGAAAATAACATAAGCGACGTGTAAATGGTTTTCTCCGCCTAAAGGGAGCTTGTTGACATAGTGAAATCTCGAGTCGGATACTCGGGGAGTGGAGTAGGGCGAAGAGGTGCTTCGTAGCCGAACCACTATAAAATCTTGGTGTCTTGGTTTGGTTGTTTCTTTCCTTATCTCTTTACATTATTATTGTTGATTATCGTGTTTTAGTTTAGATAGTTATTGCTTGTTCATATTGTGATTTGATTGAACATATAACTTGGATCTATAGATTTTTGAAAGTAAACTTTTGAAACGTAAAACAAACGTGTAAGCTATTCAACCATCAATTGGTATCAGGAGCAAGGTCACTCAAGATTTTCACAATTGATATCAGGAGCAAGGTCACTCAAGATTTTCAAAATATATTATATTTTAAAGTTTGGACCGATCTATGGATTCCGACAAATATCTAGAAGAGCAATCTATGCAAAGACCACCACTCTTTGAAAGCGATAGTTTTATTTATTGGAAAAATAGATTCGAGACATATGTTAAATCAAAAGATCTATATCTTTGGCATGTTATTACCAATGGTGATTTTCAACCTATTGTATAAAATCCGGAAACCAAATTAGATGAGGTTATCCCTTTTGAAAAACAAACCAATGATCTCAAAAAGAGACTTGCAAAAAATAATGAAGCAAAAAATGGTTATTTACAATGCTTTGTCAAGAAAAGAATATGAAAAATTTTCATGTGTAACACGACAAAAGAAATTTGAAAAACTTTGTTAATCACCCATCAAGGTAATAGCCAAGTAAAAGATAATAAGATGGACCTTTTAGTTCAACAATATAAACAATTTGGCATTTCCGAAGACGAATCTACAGATAGTGCTTTTGCTAGATTTAATACTATTATTACTAGTCTTAAAGCCCTTGATGAAGGTTATTCTAGTAAGAACTACGTAAGGAAGTTTCTTAGAGCTCTACATCCTAAATGGAGAGCAAAGGTCAAGGAGATTGAAGAGTCGAAAGACTTAACATCACTATCTCTTGATGAGCTCATTGGAAACCTCAAAGTCCATGAGATGATCATCAAGAAAGATTCTGAAATAGTCAAAGCAAAAGTTGAAAGGAAATCTCTTGCTTTAAAGGCTAAGAAAGAATCTAGTGATGAAGAGTGTTCGACTTCCGGGAGTGAAGACGAAGAATATGTCATGGCGGTAAGAGACTTCAAGAAGTTCTTTAAAAGAAGAGGTAGATTCGTGAGACAACCTCGGAACGACAAAAAGACGTTCCAAAGAAGCCGTGATGATAAGAACGGTAAAAATGATAGAAAATGCTTTAGATGCGGCGACCCGAATCATCTTATTGGAGAATGTCCAAAACCACCGAAAGATAAGAACCAAAGAGCTTTTGTCGGAGGCTCTTGGAGCGATAGCGGTGAAGAAGATGATGAGAAGGTCAAAAACGAAACTTGTCTTGTAGCTCATGCATCAAGTGAGGTATGTTCCGAATCATCTTACTTTAGTGATGAAAACTCATCAATTGATGATTTAGCTTTAGACAACGAATATGATAAGTTATGCAAAATGAGTCTAAAGATAATCACTAAGAACAAAAGATTAAAGAACACTAGAAATAGCTTAGAAAAGGAAATTAGAGAGTTAAAAGATAAATTGTCCACACTTGAGAAAAACAAGGGAGTTGATCTCGAATGCACAATTTGCCAATCTCTTAAAATTGAGAATGAAAAACTCAAAGAAGAATCCACTAGATTAAATAAATTTGAAAAGAGTACACATTGCTTAAATGAAATGTTAAGTAGTCAAAAACCCTCTGGTGATAAATTAGGTTTAGGGTTTAATTCATTTGAAGCATCATCTAGTGGAACTAAGGAAATAAAATTTGTGAAAGCTCAGAAAAATATGTCCTCTGATGGAGGTCCCATAGATATGGGCGGCCCCTAAAGCACTCAGGCGGCCTCCAAAATAATTATGAGACCGCCACCAGCAACGCCTGATTCTCAGAAAAGTGTGTCTTTTCAAAAATCTATTTTGGGTCCTAGACTAAAACACATAATTGAAAACAAAGCCAAAGTTCTCATTGCTAGTGATAATGAAGTTAAACAATTCTATAAGCCTCTGTCAGAACCCGGAGTTAGATTTTCAAAACCAAACTTTAGATCAAAAACTCCACCTCCTAGAAGAGTCAATAATAATTATCCTCGTGCCAAAACACCGCAACCAAAAAGGAACGTTGGTCGACAAAACCAACCTCATGGCTTTCCCGTAACTTGGAACAACTTTCCTCGTCAAAGTTATATGCCATGGGAAATGTGTCTTCCATTTCCACATCCCAACCAATTGCATCAAATGCAAGGGATGTTTAGCACTAACAACTTTGGACCCATGAGATATTGGGGACCAAATGTTTGAGTTATTGTCTTATATAAATAGATATGCCTTGGAGTCGACTTGGAACCCGACGAATGGATTAAAGATAGCGGATGCTCTAAACATATGACGGGTAACCGAAAGCTCTTCTCCACTTACAAGGCATACAATGGAGGTAATTAGATTCCGCATATCTATAGTATTCATAAAAGTTGCTTACCATAGTTGTTTTGGATCTTTCCAAAGTAAATTTAAACCTTTACAGCTAAGAATCGATAATCGATCTTAAGTTGGGATCAACAAGTGATATCAGAGCTTGTGTTCTGAAAATTTGATCTAGAAGAAACTAACAAGAAGAACCATTTACTCACAAGGAAGAGATGGATCTAGAAACTGCTCAAACCACTACTACTGCAAAGTTGCCAATTCTCAAACAGGGTGAATATGATATGTGAAGGCTAAGGATTGAGAAATACTTTCAAGTACAAGACTATGCTCTATGAGATGTCATAGAGAATGGAAACTCATTCAAATCAGCAGCTCAAACAACAACAAATGCTGATGGTACCTCAACTTCACTAATACCAGGTCTTGTAACTACTGAAGAAAAGGTTTAAAAGAAGAATGATGTGAAGGCAAGGAGTATGTTACTGATGACACTTCCTAATGAACATCTAATGACATTTAATCAGTACAAGGATGTTAAGACTTTGTTTGCTGCTATACAAACAAGATTTTGTGGTAATGAAGCCACAAAGAAGACTCAGAAGACTCTTCTAAAGCAAATGTATAAGAACTTTAGTGCTCCAAGCACAGAGTCTCTTGACTTTATTTTTAATAGGCTTCCGAAGATTATAAGTCAGCTGGCTATCTTGGGTGAAAATATTTCACAAGAAGATCTCAATTTGAAATTTTTGAGAAGTCTGCCTTCTGAGTGGAATACTCATGTTGTGGTCTGGAGGAATAAACATGATCTAGACACAATGAGCTTTGATGATCTCTACAACAATTTTAAGATTGTTGAACAAGAGGTTAAAAGAACTACAACCTTAAGCTCAAGCTCAAGTTCTCAGAATATGGCTTTTGTGTCATCCCCTAGCAGTACTAATGAAGTTAATACTGCTTATGGAGTTAGTACTACTAACACTCAAGTTATCCCTGCTAGCACTTAAGTTAGCACTGCTAGTACTCAAGTTAGTACTACTAACTTAAGTGATGCCACTGTTTATGTATTTTTGGCCAGCCAACCAAACGGGTCTCAACTTGTATATATGGACCTTGAACAAATCCATGAAGATGACTTAGAAGAGATAGATTTGAAGTGGCAGTTAGCATTGTTGAGCATGAGGACAAGAAGGTTTTTCCAAAAAACTGATAGAAATAATGATCTCATGAACAAATTTCAAGATACATAATTCATATGTATTTTTTGACTTGTTTGGATGAGAAAAATCAAATCAAGGAGCGTTTGGGTTAACTCTTAGGATTTTATGTTTAGGTCGAGTTAATCGTTACTCCACATTTGTTACATTTAGGCACACACTAGAAACAATGCTCATGACATATTACAAGTAAAAAGTAATAAAATGTGATTTCATTTTCTTTTAGGAAATCATGCCTCGCAAATCTTCTGAAGATTACAAAAATACAAGACACTATATCCCTAAAATTTCACATGAATTCCGTTCTCCAATAAAAGAAAAACTAAGAAACCTTGAAGAACGTTACATTCACGAGGGTCGATAGTTTTTGATAACTTTACGGATCTAAACTATGTTCGGTCTTTGTTCCATTTTGTCGAGTTTGCGTGTCTCCTTGAAATCAATGAACAAGTGTGTCCTTGTTTTATTCTTGAGTTTTACAGTCAGTATCGATTGAGTTATTCCGATGAAGGTCAAATGTTTGTTGAATTTGTTATTCAAAATCAATACTTCTCTCCTTCTCTTGAAGACTTTGCTCAAATTCTTAGAATACCTTGTGAGGGTGCGTGTGTCTTTAGTGACAGATGGTCACTTGATGAGTTGGTATATGGTGCCCCTTCGGAAGGCCCATATCAAACCAACCTCCCTTCTCCCGATGATATCATCTCGTTATTCGAGAAGACCGAGAAGGTCAAGTCACTCTCATCCATCATCAAGAAGAAGTTGAGGTTCAAGATTATCAAATTCTCACTCGTGAAATTATGTCAACTTTGAAAAAACAAACCCCTTAGAAGAAATAAATTAGGGAAAATGTTTTCTGTTCTGTTTGGGGGGGGGGGGGGTGTGGGGGGGGGTTAATCGGGATCACGTTCCCGTATGTCTTTGTTATATGCTTTATTGTGTTGCAAACTCTGAAAAATTCAATCTTGCCTATTTCATGGCGAAATAAATGGAGTGGGTTACTAAGCAAGCTAAGTTAACTCTACCTATAGTATGCTATTAACCCGCTTGTTTGATTTCATCATTGGTGAAAATCCCGAATTGCAAAATGAATCTTATGTCTTGTACGATCGTGTCATGAATCCTCTTGCCGCTCAACTAGAGCGAAAACCCAAAAGGGATCGTGGCACGAGAAGAGGTCGTCAATCCACTTCCTCCTCCACCTTCGATCAACCGAGTCCTCATCTCATCTCAATGATGATGATGATGGAAATGACGAAGGGACCTCACGTGCAAGTACCCCTTCCCCCATTTGTTATGTCAATTCGTTAACCAATCAAGTTCCTTAAGTTTTTCAAAACCCATCTAACATTGACCCTCACTTGAACTAATTTTTATACACTCGGCCAAACAAAATCATCAACCCGACAAGTACAATTACAAGAAGAGCATTTGGTGTAGTAAGTCAATTGAAAAAAGCCTCAGAAGGTTTGGAGAAACATGAAGAAGTGAGTTGTGAGGGAAATTACTTTATGACATTATTTTCTATATTATTTACCAATCTATTATGGTTAGGTATTCAAACTTATGCTACTTATTAGTAACTTAGTATGAAGTACGGGCAACATCACTTGCCTTAGATGATCATTTAATTTTATCGTCTTAAACCCATGCTTGCATGCACCTTGATACACTTTGGCTATTGTTATATTATGCATGCTTATAGAATTATCAACTTGCCTACATATGATTTCTTGATTGAGTTTAGGATGTTTAGTCTTATAACCTTGATTTTTAAGTATTAGTTGATTTATGGTGAATTAGAATTGACTCCAAAAGGGAAAAATAGGAAACTGTCTCTGTACAGGATCTACAAAAAATTAGGAAAAATGGAAAATTTTCCTGTCTCTAGAGAACGGCCCCCATAACTACTGGGCGGCCCCCTAATATATATGGGACCGCCAGGTATTTACGAGACCGCCATCAGAAGTCACGGAATTTTCACTGTGGCTCCTGATTTTCTGTGCGGTTGACTATTCTTTCTTAGACCACTAAACTTCTCTCGATTTGCTAACCACTTTTGAATCCAAAACCAACCTTATGCATTTTCCCACTTTGATCTTTTCCTCCCTAATAAAATAAGCATCCCTCTCTACTCTATCATCATCTTCATCTTCCACACAACCATTTCCAACCACGAATTCCACCATGCTTCCTCAACTAACCCTTCCTAATAAAATCAAACTCACCAATAATCCATTCCTGACAACTATTTGTCAACATATCTAGTGAATAAGATGTCACCACCACACCTTCTCCTACAATAACTTCTTCATCTCCAACTCCTCCAAATGCACCATCAAAAACCACATCCACTAATCAAACATCATCAAGTCAAGAGAACACATCTTCTTCCTTTCACTCAAAACTTAAATCTCACCACCATCCTCAAATGAACCAACTTCTCATCATCACTTGAACCCCTTGTTTGACAACATTTCGGATGTTCTTCCTAGACCTCTAAACCCTCAACCGCTTCAAAGTCATCCCTCTTTGGATATCACACTCTCTTTGTTACCAATCACTCCTATTGATCATATTCATGACACTCCATCACCACCATCTCACCCCAACCTCAACCACCTATCATGGGCCATCCTCTTTTCTACAACTATCATGACTATCATGGGTTCCAACTGTCAATGTTGCTCATAACCAAAATCCCCCAACCTTTCTTCACTTAAGAGATGAGATGAACATCATGGTTTTTCTCACAACCAAAACCTTTTCTTCACACTAAGAGATGAGATGAATATCATGTTTGCTTATCTTGAATATCCTCTTACCACTGCAATCACTTCACACTTTCCACCTCCACCTTAAAAATATCTAAATGTTTTCATAAACTTGAAACCCTAAACCTTTTGCTTAAAAAGGCATTCTCTATGAATCATGAATCATTTAAGACTTTTGTAGTATTGTTTCTCTCTATCTTGTATTAGTTCTATTTTTATCTTGCATGAATGTATTATTTGAATGTGCTAATGTATGAGTTTCTTGTTGGTGGAATGAAACTCTTCTTTTGATTTAAATATAATGTGTTAATTTGAAAGATATTTGTCTTGCACTTGTACTTCTAACTTTGTTTTGTAGCAAAACAATTATCGTAAGATCGATCCCTTGGTGCCCCGAACAAGGGGGAGCTTACATCAAGGAGGAGTCTTGATATCGTCGATTTCTTTCTCCCTTCAACAACTCGACGATCATTATTTTTGAATTCGACAAAAGGGGGAGAAGTGAAACATAACTCATTTAATAATTTGACATCTTTAATTTTATTTAAAATGAGTTTATATTTTATCATCATCAAAAAGGGGGAGATTGTTAATACAAATAATGCCTAAAAATGTTATTTATATTTTTCGACCTCTCAACGTTTTGATAATAACAAAATGTAAAAACGTTTATAATAAAAATAAATGTCTACAAATTATTATGTAAAATTTCATTTCTAAGATTAATGAGCACTTAATGTATGGACAAACAAAATAATTAAGCATGATTAGAGATCAAAAAAATATTTTTCTTAATCCTCACTTTTAATTCTACAAAAGTATTTTTTTTAAAATACTTTTACAAAATATTTTTTAATTAAAATAAAAAGTTTTATTAAAAACTTAAAATTTGAAATTCAAATTTTCCCCCCAAAACGGAAGCTACCAGATACAACATTCCTCACAAAAAGACAAAAAAAGGAGCGAAGTCTTGGCGGCGGCCCCCTTATAGGCCTGGCGGCCCCCTTATATATAAGGGACCGTCGGGATCGCCCCCAGAGAGCCGTTGGGATTCCCTGACTATAAATACTGCTCCATTTCCAGCAGAAAAATTATTCCTCTTTGCACCAAATTTTTCAGGCTTTTCTTTCTCTCTCTAAACCTTCTTTCTCTCACTAAAACTCTTGATCACTAACATACTTAGATCTTGTTTCAAGTGATCTAATATCTTTTTCTCATCTCTTCCCCTCTCATTCAAGTGCAAGAGAAGAACACTCGTATTCGTCAAGAAACAAAGTGTTAATTAGTGATCTCTCCTCTTTTCTTTTAAGTACCCAAACTCTATTGTATTTATCTTGTGTATTTGTGTAATTCGGATATCGTATTGATCCGATAGAGTAGATCTTGTGAGTGTGTATATCTTGTGAAGTGGTAGATTGGTTATAGCTAAGATTATGACTCGACATTTAGCTTAGTGTCGGAAAATAACGTAAGCGACGTGTAAACGGTTTTCTCCGCCTAAAGGGAGCTTGTTGACATAGTGAAATCTTGAGTCGGATACTCGGGGAGTGGAGTAGGGCGAAGAGGTGCTTCATAGCCGAACCACTATAAAATCTTGGTGTCTTGGTTTGGTTGTTTCTTTCCTTATCTCTTTACATTATTATTGTTTATTATCGTGTTTTAGTTTAGATAGTTATTGCTTGTTCATATTGTGATTTGATTGAACATATAACTCGGATCTATAGATTTTTGAAAGTAAACTTTTAAAACGTAAAACAAACGTGTAAACTATTCAACCCCCCCCCCCCTCTTCTAGTTTCCACATGACAGTTCTGGCAATTCATTTTGAACATATTTTTGATCAGTTTGTTTCTCATGTGCTTATTCTTGCTTTTTCTAGCACATGTCATACGCTTTATTCCTATTTTTTATTTCTCTTTTTGTGTGTTCTGGCATTTCTTTTTTTGAACACGTTTCAGATTTGCTTTTTCGCGTATGGTTTTTGTCTCGCTTTCTGTTTAGAAAGTTACTCACCAGAAATTCTTTGTGTAATGATACTCTTTCAAGAATAATGAAGATTCTCTCTGATTTTGAATATAAGTCGATTTTGAAAAATTCAAGAGAAATCATTCAAATTCTTAAAACTTTTTGTGAAAGAGTACCGTGTTGACACAATACATAAATTTGAGAACTTTTTCAAAAATCATTTGTGTAAAATCATTTCTGTTTGATAACATGAAATCAGACAAACCCAATTCAACTACTGAATGGTCACTAAGTCACTCACTCCTCATTTTGTTCATTGCAGTAAACGGTCGAAACCAGACATGACTTAGACCACTTTAACAATTGAGAATAGAATTATCCAACTCAAGTTATTTTGAAAATCTTCAATTTTGCATTTTGTAATGAATGTTATAACATGTAAACAAACACATCTAATTCAACAACTGAATGGTCACTAAGTCACTTACTCCTCATACTGTTTAATGCAGAAAACGATCGTAACCAGACATGACTGTTAGGACCGCTTAAACAATGAGAATAGAAATATTTGGGGAACAAATATAGTATAATCATACTTGATCATTTTTGCTCAATTTTGAAGTTCTTTTTCACAAACGTTTGAAATTCAAGTCACATGAGGTACTGAACACATTCAGATATATCTCACCAACACACACAAAATCTAGTAAGCCCCCAAAAAATTTTGCTCATTTTCCATCAAATTCGATACTTTCGAAAATGAATTTGACTTTTTCAATTTTGACCATGTCAAATTTTGACTTTTTAAGATTGACTTTGTCGAAATTTGACATGTTGACTTATCGAAACATAGATTCTTTTGAACAAATTTATGAAATTAATCTAATTTAAACTAATACCTGTTCTGTCAAATTAGTCCATAGATGTCAAAAAGTGTTCAATTATTCAGTTTCAGTCCTTTTTTTAACAATATTTAACATAATTTCAAATTTAGTAATGTGATGAATTGTTGGATTTTTGAGATTTTAAGCAAATTTATCTCAATCAGTTATGAAAAATCATTTTCAGTATCATCTTATAAACATTTTTCTATCATTAATTTCAAAATACCCCTATTTTTGGAAACGCTGCTAATTCTTATCGAAAATTTTTTTTTTGATATCAGAACGAATACATGTTCATTCCAATAACTTTTAGATCTGATAGAGCTTACGTGTTAGAAGAAATTATTTTGCAATCGTTGTAATTGATACTCAAGAAAATTCAATCATCTTTTTTCAATATCCCAAATGTCGAAACAGTAAAAAAATAAAGAATGAAATTACTTTTCTATTTATACAGACCGAAATTAGGATTTGGAAAGTGACACTTTTAGTCCCTGAAGTTTTTGTTTCGCAAATAACTTTAAGAAATGACAGATTTGGCCCTTGTAGTTTTTTATACCGAATTTTATTTTTCCAAAACTCCCCTTTGGAGTATGATCCCTTTGCATAATTAGTCCGATAATGATTTTTTCTTTTTCAAAGTCTAGATATTCACAAAAAAATGAAAAAAAATCCCCATCGAACTATGCATATGTTTATAGAAAAACTATCAAATATTCGAGAGATCATTGTTTTATTGGATTTTGAAAATGTTGTGAGTTTAATAAGAATTCAAGGTGATATATGTGAATGGGATTTACAAAAACACATGTTTTGATGGTGAAAACACATTTGTTTATCAAAATAACTCACCCTCATATCATGATCGTTATAGTATTTTTCGGCGAAACTCTGATAAAAATATCGAATCATGAATCTGATTTGAACGAGAGTTCATGTGTTTTTGTTTAAATATGTTTTTGACCTTTTAAATTTTTTATTTTTGTATTTGATTTTTGTTTTTGAAAAATATCAATGAAATCTTTTTGTGTTTATATATATTTTTTAATTTTGTATTTGATTTTGAAAAAATCATGTACAAGTTTGATGTATGATCTTTTTCAAGAAGATAACTTTGCCAGACTTTCCAACTAAGTTGGAGTTATACATCTCATTACATATGAGTATGAACTAAGTACTCTAAAATCCGCAACCAATTTGGTATGCAAGTTCCGACAAAGTATAATTCCACATGTTACTTTATCAAAATGCGTTTTTATAAAAAATGTTACGGATGTTTATGTATTTTGTCAGCAAGATGCTAAAACGGATTGCTATGAGATACGAATAGCGCTCTTTGAATCGCTATAACTCATTGTTTGCTTGTTGTACTTGTATCCATAGTCCAGTAATTGTGTTCGCATCCAGATGAAGACAACGATACATATTCAGCTTCAGCGGTGGACATCGCAGTACAATCGTGCTTTTTGGAACTCCAGCTCACGAGCTTTTTACCTAAAAATTATAAGCCTCCTGATGTGCTTTTGCAATTGTCTTTACATCCTGCATGGTCCGCGTCTGAATATTCAATTAGTTCAAATCTGGAATCCTTCGGATACCATAGACCCATGTTATAGGGAATCTTAGGTACCAAAATATCCTCTTGACCTCTTTGAGGTGTTTGACTGTGGGACATGCTTGATAACGAGCATAAATAAAGGTGGCAAAAGAAATTTCTGGTCGACTGGCTGTTAGATACATGAGCCCTCTAATCATTCCATCGATAATTGTTTGTTCAGTAGAGTGTGCCTGTAATATCTGCTATCTAGTCTCTTAGTGGCCATAGGTGTGCCCATAGAGACACAATCATCCATACCATGTTTCTTTAAAAGCTCAATTGCATATTGTGGCTGACTAATGAAAATGCCATGGGGTGATTGATGAACTTGAAGTCCTAGAAAGAACTTTAGTTCACCCATCATAGACATCTCAAAGTTATTTTTCATGAGATTTGCAAATCTTTTTGAAAAATCTAGATTTGTAGAACCAAAAATGATGTCATCGACATATACTTGAACAAGTAATATGTCTCCCCCGTGACGTCTTGTGAACAAAGTCGGGTCAACAATACCTTAAGTAAAATGGTGTTCAATCAAGAATGAAGACAGTTTGTCGTACCATGCTCGTGGAGCTTGTTTGAGACCGTATAGAGCTTTCTTCAACCTGTAAACATGATCGAGAAAGTCTGGATTGACACATCCATCAGGTTGGCTAACATAAACTACCTCTTTCAATGGCCCATTGAGAAATGCAGTTTTAACATCCATCTGAAAGATAGTGAAGTTTTTATGTGCAACGAACATCCTGACGGCTTCAAGACAAGCAACGGGAGCGAATAATTCCTAAAAATCAATGCCTTCTTCCTACTTGTAACCCTTCACAACAAGATGAGATTTGTTTCGAATAACAATGTTGTCTGCATCACTTTTATTCTTCTAGATCCATTTGACAGCAATTATATTCTTTCCATCTGGTCTAGGAACTAGTTCCCATATGTCTAGTCTCTCAAATTGATGCAACTCATCTTGCATTGATTCTATCCAGCTATGATTTGCCATGGCTTCTTTGATGTTCTTTGGTTCGAGGGTGTTGACGGTTAATGCATACATGCATAATTCAGAATCAGTCTGAAGTCTATTTCGAGTCATCACAGGTTTGGATGGATCTCCAATTACTTGTTCCAAAGGATGAGCTTTTGTCCAAATATGTTTTGAGGGTTATACTTGGTGGAATTCATGCATATTTGATAGGTCTAGTGTTGTTGTTGATGACTTAGCTTCTTTAAAGTTTAGAGCATCATATGGAACAAATACCATATTACCATCAAAATCTGCAGAGTCTTCTTGATTAAATTCATCAGCATTGTTTAGTGGGATCAGAGAAGTTTATTTTTCAGATGTAGTTACAATGGGAGTAGCCTCTTGTTCTTCAACGATGATTGAAGATGTCGAAGGTGAGTCTTTATTATTGTGAGCTTATTGTGTAGCGGAATTGATGGACACCTCATAAGATCTTTTCTCAAAGTATTCTTCATATATTGGCTCGAACAAATTATCTAAATCCTCTTTAGATGGAGTATTCATGGATTCTGTTGATGTATCATCATTGATGAATCGTTGTGAAACAGGTTCTAAACTGTCATGTTCCAAAGCCATAGCTGTAAGCTCATCAAACTTGACATGGATGGTTTCCATAATCTTTTTGGTTCGTCGATTATATATTAGAAAAAAAAAAAATAACAGATCTCACACGCAACCTTACCTCTGGATTGTTTCCAGAAATATCCAATAGGGAAGTTTATGAGAGCCAACGTGGAGCGTCTGATTTAGGGTTACAATAAACATTTCCAGATGTAAGATGGCTATAGGTCATTTGTTAGGAATTAACACGAACGCAGATAACTATCGACGTAACTCACTCGTCATAGAGTCGGATACAGCGCACATCTAAGGAATAGGAGTTACTGCTTCCATAATGACTATGCCTATTTCACGCTATATGAGTTATGTACTCTAAGCATTTATTCTGTGATGCTTACAAAATTGGATAAACAAAGCTCACGGCTAAGTCCTCTAAAGCTAAGAAATGTCAACATCCTCTACGACTAAGATGCTTAGGTACTTCTCCAATAATGGATCTCTTTGGTACTTTATAACCGCCATACGGAGTTCCGGAGGAATACCGTTTACACTCTTAGTCATGTAGCAAGTCATAATGAATTGATTACTACTCAGAAGTGTTGACGTAAGCACGACTATCGCAGCAGCTCATTCTAAAGAACATGTTCTCTTAAGGAATAAACTGAAGCGCATATACTGCGAACAGTTTCATGGTCAATAATATGATTAGATCAGAGAATAATCGCAATTAGATACCGATTAGTATAGGTCGCTCTGCGCAACAATCCTAGTCGCTGTCATGTCTGAGTAATCATGAACAACACCATGGATCTCACTTGGTAGGAGAGAGTTTGACTGAAGAGCAGTGTGTCAAGAGTTTAAGATTCGAGTTGATCTCTGCTAATACCTAAACTATGTATATACATCAATATAGCGCTTGCTTTCCTCGAGCATCGCGTTTATCAGACACATCACTACAATCATTAGGGCGTCTGAGTCGATACGGAGAAAATTACTGAGAACTACCTTATCATAGAATTTTATGCAGTATCATAGTGACTGCAATCTGAATCTGTAGACACAATATACAGCTTCTACTTAATTATGTTTCGTGGACAGTAACAGTTCATCTATGTGATGTAATGACACCGTAGATAACTTCACTACAACATACATGTCGGTACATTAGAGATATCATCCAGAGATACTCTCCATATAGATGTATCCATTACTACGTGAAAACAACTTTTATGAACTCTAAAGGCAAAAACCTACACTAGATTTATTTGAGAGTGTCTTAGAAGAAAAAGTGCTATAACTCAATTTTTGAACACAAAAGACTACCTAGCAAGTATTGACCCAAAAGTCATAGCGAATAGCTCCTTGTTTTTAGAGTATTCTCATATAGTAAAAAGGCTAATATCATCCTAAACAACACACTAGGAAAGTTCAAGAATCACTATAATGTGACAATTTGATGGTGAAACAAACCTTCACACCCACTAAGACCCCTTGGTGGGAATTGATGACCTTAGATGAAGCAAGAAGCAAATTAAATCCACACCGGACAAAGAAATAACATTAGAAAACTACAGCGTGGATGATTCAACTTTAAGAGGTTGATAGAATATGAATCCACATACATAGAAATCTTTTAGGAACCACACCCATTAAGAAAATGTCACAGTAATACCTTAACCAAAGGAACCTTTAGATCTACAAATCCCAAAACAATGTAAAAGTGTTAGTCTTTTAGTTTATTTATATTCACTATAGAACCTAAGAATGTTAATAAAGCAATTAAGAATGATAGTTGATAGTTCCGCATGCCAACGAAATAATTAAATCAATTCGTTGCTAAACGACGTTTTGGATGTTAAGTTTCTCAACCTAGGAAATATAACCAATCATAGGAACATAAGTGGGATTTAGAAATAAGTAAGACGAGATAACGTAATTTGATTTCTCAAATACAGGCTCAGGTTATTGCTCAATGGCTACAACCAACAAGAGGGACCAACGATATATGCATGAAACTTAAGCCCGTGATGCTAGATTGAGTCCCATTAGAATATTATTAGCTTATGTATTGTATGCCTAATTTTAAACTTAATTCCAAAATGGTATGTAAAAAGTGCCGTTCCCTGAATAGTTTTTTTTATCATGAGGAGGTATACTTGGCTAGCATAAACTCTCTAATTCGATTTTTTATTGATTTCAAAAACCGGTATCATGTTGTTGTAAATTTAAAGAAAATCTTTTATTATTTTGTCTTAAACAAGCCAGCCTAAAGCTTATGGTATGAAAGATTTAAAAAGGCTTCCTAATTAAACATCGACATTATAATAATAAGAATGGTATGATAAACACTCTTTTTTAACTATATGTAAGAAAAGTCAAATCTCACATAGTAATGTCAATATAGTTCGATGATCCATTAAATTATCGTACTTGACTCTGTCAAGACGAGGTTGTGGGATGAAACTTTATCGCCAAAAGATCATGCATGACGAGTTCGAGATGAGCTTGATGGTTGAACTGTAAATGTCTCTTTAGGATTACAAATAAAACAATATGAAAAGAATGTTATTTATCTTAAATCAAATCTAAGTATATTAAAGAAAATACTTTTTAAGACAATTTAGTCTAAAGAGATCTAAACAATGGAACGAAAACCCCCCATGTCCTCCTGATACTAAACTGCATGAAAGAGTAAGGAGTGTGAGGTCGCGTAAGTAGTACGCAAAGTATCGAGGCCATATGAATAGGATTAGTTTATTATGCACTAACTGCAAGTGAGGCCCAATTTATCTGTTATGTGTCCTGCCTCTTGTGCCAGCATTCAAGAGCTCCCAAAACCTCATCATCCTTGAAGTGGTTTTAAAGACAGTATCTTTCGTGAGACAGTTAAAGGCACTATGCACTTAGGAATTATGGTAAGATCCTAAATGGACGCCAGCAATAGAAACCGGGTAGTATATTCCGACTCTAAATCACTGCGGAGATTATGTGGACTGGAAAGAGCGACTTAGCATATTTGTACGTTCGTAGAAGGATGTTGTTTAGACATCTTAGTTTTCATCACGCTAATAAACAAAATCTACCCGTTGATGTTCTACCACACATGGCCCACAAAGTCAATATGTAACAATTTCAGATTGGAATGAGTGCTTGGAACCGAGTTTTCTAAAATTTGCTAAGACCACCGCGTGTCATTTTATCTTTCTATTAATTTGCTTGCGTGTGCTTAGAGTGTCTGAGAATTGTTTTATGTCACCATAAAACCCGTAGCCAGTCTCAATCAGACTTGAAAAAACTCCCTAATCCAATTTAGAGAATTAACATAATGGTTTAGCTAGTATTAACATAGATTAGAAAAAAATCCAACGTAGTTAATAAAATTAAAAGTGTTTTTTTTCCCGACTTCTTAGAGAATTCGACCACACTACTATACCGATCAGAAACTACACAACCTACGATCGGGTACATCTGCCGTTAAGTGTTATTTTTGTGTTAAGTCGGGCAAATTTAAATTTAAACATGAAACCATAATTTACACAACAGACAGCAATGACACAATCAAAGTTTTTTTGGCGCTCAAGCTGCGGGATGAGAGTGGAAAATAAATCTCGATTTATTTGATATTTAGTGTTTTTTATAACATTAAGATAAATCTATGTATATTATTAGTATTTTGTATATTTGTCTTAATTGATTAGCTGTATATACTTTATGTTTAATTGTTAGCGTGTTTTAATTGTTTTCTAATACAATTGTATTAGATTAGATCTAACCCTTAGGATTAGTGTAATTTAGATTAGTGTATAATTCTGTATATTCTGTATATTTGCTTGTATATTTGTGTGTTTAATTGTTTGCGTATTTAATTGTTTTCATTATACACTGTTGTAGTCGATAAACCGATACAGTGTATCCACTTCCATTGGATACGGCGTATCATACTTTCTATCCAATACAGCATATTCATTCAAAAAGATTAATACGGCGTATTCAATTCAATTGGATACGGCGTATTAGCTATCTAATACAGTAACATATCTGATTTTTCGCATTCAATTTCCGTATATTTGTGTTTTCTTTCTCTTGAGCCCATCCTACTGATTGTTTATCCCTTGTTTCAGGTAGTGCATGACAAGAAGTTCGACTAAGGAACTATTTACATCTTTCAAGGATCCGGAACGATAATTTCGATCATCTAGGAAGCACTTCAAGACACTAAGTCTTGACGAATCGAGATTGCCTGATTTCGATCTATATTCTGACTAAGAAGAATATTCGGAGGAAGAAGTTTCGAAAACAATGGCGGAAACTATGGAACAATACATGAGCAAAACTCGAGCTGACTATGGATTGGGAGTTACTAGGCCTAAGATCGAGGACAAGGATAGTTTTGAATTAAAAGGCCAATTTCTCAAGGAACAACATGACAACACCTTTAGCGGTCCGGATCTTGATGATGCGAACGAACATATTGAGAAAGTTATTAAGATCGTGGATTTATTCTACATCCTTAATATTACTTTAGACCAAGTGATGCTTAGAGCCTTACCTATATCCTTAACTGGAGTCGCAAGTCATTGGCAAAGAAACAAACCATCTAGTTCGATTACAACTTGGGAAGATCTCAAGACAAAGTTTCTAAGCAAATATTGCCCACCTGCTCGTACTGCAAAGAAAATGTAGGAGATCAACAACTTTCAGCAAGAACCAGAT
>BQNB010122878.1:0-15970 GCA_026074375.1 Tanacetum coccineum
ATTGTGTTTATCTTGGTCCAACAAAGAATAGTGCTGCTTATAGGTTCTTGGTTTACAACTCCAATGTAGAGGACATAAGCAACAACACAATTATGGAATCTGCTAAAGCATAATTCTTTGAAAATACCTTTCCTTATAAGGATAAAGATAAACAAATCTCAAATCTAAAGAAAAAAGTATTAGATGATCAGTTGTCTCAGGATTAAAGGGATAATGATTATGAGTTTCTACAAGAGAATGTTGAACCAAATAGAAGTAAGCGTGCAAAAGTCAATAAAGACTTTAGACCTGATTATATGACGTTTATTGTTAATGAAGAACCACAAACATATAAGGCTGATATGGAATCATCAGAAGCACCTTATTGGAAAGAAGCTATTCAGAGTGAAATAGACTTAATTGTACATAACAATACATGGAAATGGGTTGATCTACCTTCGGGACATAAACCAATAGGCCATAAGTGGATCTTCAAAAAGAAACTAAGACCTGATGCTACCATAGAGAAGTATAAGGCTCGCTTAGTAGCCAAAGGATACCGTAAAAAGAAGGTCAAGATTTCTTTACGTATTCACCGATTATAAGGATAACCTCTATAAGAACATTGATTGCTATAGTAGTAATTCACAACTTGATTATACATCAAATGGATGTGAAGACTGCGTTCATAAATGGTGAATTAGATGAAGAAATATATATGCAACAACCCGAGGGGTTTGTTGTCAAAGGTCAAGTGCATAAGGTTTGTAAATTGATTAAATCTCTTTACGACCTTAAACAAGCTCCCAAACAATGGCATGAAAAGTTGATAACACTCTCTTATCAAACAGATTTCAAATAAAAGAATGTGATAAATGTGTTTATGTTAAACAATACAAAAATGCATTTGTCATTATTTGTTTATACGTGGATGATATGCTGATTATGGGAACAAATATGGATGTCATTAACCAAAAAAAGAAAATGCTTTATTCTTCATTTGATATGAAAGACATAGGAGAAGCTGATGTCATTCTTGGTATTAAAATTCAAAAGAATTCCAATGAATACATCCTCACCCAATCTCATTACATTGAGAAGACCCTTAAGAAATTTGGGCACTATGATGATAGACCAGTTGTAACTCCCTTTGATCCTAAGGTTCAACTAAAGAAGAACAAAGGACAAAGTGTATCGCAGTTACATTATACACAAGTTTTAGGAAGCTTGATGTATATAATGAATTGTACACGACCAGATTTGGCATATAGTGTAAGTCGACTCAGTCGATACTCACACAACCCTGGTAGAGATCATTGGGATGCACTAGTTAGAGTGCTTCAATATCTTAAGCATACAATGGCTTATGGGTTACATTACACTAAATATCCTCCAGTGTTAGAAGGATATTGTGATGCCAATTGGATTTCCAACCATAATGAAGGCAAGTCCACAAGTGGCTATGTATTTACACTTGGAGGGGTTGTTGTATCATGGAAATCATCTAAACAAACTATGAATACCAAATCAACTATGGAAGCAAAATTTGTAGCTTTAGACAAAGCCGATGAAAAAACTAAATGGATTAGAAGCTTTCTAGACAGTATTCATTTGTGGCCAAAACATGTGACTGCTGTGTGTATACATTGTGATAGTATGGCTGCTCTTACTAGAGCAAAGAATCACATCTATAACAGCAAGTCAAGACATATAAGACGTCGCCACAATACAATAAAGGACTTGTCAATAAATTGAATCATTTCCATCGACTACGTAAAGTCAAAAGAAAATATAGCTGATCCTTTGACTAAAGGCCTTTGTAGAGAACAAGTCTAATTTACATCAAGGGGGCATGGGCTTAAAGCCAACACAATGAGTGACTACTCGACGAAAACCTAACCTAGCAAAATTGGAGATCCCATGGTCTAGGTTCAATAGGAAAACTAGTTGAGTAAAGCTCAAAAAGTACTAACACACGGTATGCTCATTCCTAAGATGAATTTTTGTGTGTTTATCCATTGACGATTAAGGGCTGAATTTTAATTCTTAATAATGCTAATGGCTTTTACAGTGGAATACTACGGAATATTCTTGATTGGCATTACCTATACGAGATTGATGTGCGGTCGCATCTTTGAGAACCAAATGGTTAAGTTCTCTAAAATTCTCATGAATAAGGATATGTTCACGACCGAAATGAACACAACGGTAAGAATCTGTTATTGAATAGATATGATATATGTGATACTCATTGTCTCGATTTACTATACAACGTGGCTAGTTCAAGACTTATGTTCATTATCCACAAAGTAAATCTGATAAGTACTCGCTAGGATAGGTTCAAGTCTTAAAGACACCTAATCTGATGCATGTCATATTACATTTGATGGAAATAGAATAATAAGTAACTTTAAATTATCTTATTTTCTATTCAATTGGTGAATAGAAAATGTGAGGCATTGTTGAAACATAATGGATATTAGTGATAGTTTTTCTGTCATAAAACTGTTGCTAATGAACTATTACATTGTAAAGACGTGCCTAATTGCAATGGTGTCAGTTATATCTATTGAAAAGGTGTCATTGAGTGAACCATCACGACTGTTTGAAGATGTATCAGTTAGTGATGGGTTATTCTGTCATTAAGTCATCGTTGAATCATCGCTAATAGCATCTTTTCATGAAACAATGTGACTATTTGAAGAGTCACGAGTCTCCTTATATATGTTGCCATCATTCTAGCATTTTAATCATAAAAGTACACAAAAAATACTCTCCAAATCCATCATGAAGCTATATTAGATTCGATGAATTCAAGTTTTTCTTGAATTGATTGTTGTATCCTCAAAACAAATGTTGTACAAACAAAATTCTGTTTTAGGACACTTCGATTTGCAGGCCTCAATCATGTTTATTGTAATCTTTGATATTGTTGTAATATTATTGCTAACACTTGTAACCAACAATGGTTTTTTTACTAATATTTGCTTACATTATAGTCTGCTCTGATTTGAGTCTCTTTGAGGCTTGAGTTGTTTATGACGATTAAGATAAGATGCCAACACCATGAATAATACTTTATGTAATGTAAAGAATAAGGCCATATGTCATCAATGCTAATGAAAATAACATCATCAAAGCGTTAATACAACAAAGCAATAGGTGTGGTGGATTTTTATATGTTTTATGTTAACTGATGATGCAAAGCAATAAATAACGTGTGTGTCATGGCTTAAGTGATTTTATAAGTTATTGCTGGGATTATTCTGAAAGCTAATGTGATCTAATGAATTGTTTTGGGCTATTTGGCTTGTTTTCTCTGTAATGTGAATTATGGAATGAGGTTATACTGTTCATATTATATCCATAGTAGAACTCGTCCATTGTGATTTTTATTTAACAGTTTGATTGGTAGTTTGTACCAATATGTATTGTAATCCTATTTAGCACTTCAAATATAAATAAAAGAAAAAGAAAGTAAAAATTGCTTTGGTTTTTTTGTGATGGCAGGTTGTTGTGTTGTGTTTAATCTGTGGCTTTTATTTTATCTCCAATAATTGCAAGCAATTTTGGCAAGTAGCTCAGAAGTGCCATCAGTATTAGAGTTCTTGCAGCGGAGGAAATTAGAAGCAAAGAAGGTAAGTATGTCAGTGATAAATAACCAAACTAGTAATGCCTTCAAGTTGAATAAAGTAAATACACATCAAATGGTTCAATTAAGAATTACAAAGGTGGAGTTATAAAAACCATTCACTTCTGATTGGGGGTTGCAGTTCATCTTAACTTGGTCAAACGGGTTTGTGTGTAGAGGTGAAAGTCACACGTTGTGTAATTATAATACGTATGTACATGGGCGTGAATGCGTGATAGTAAAATAATATGGTGTATCTGGTTAGTCTAATTGATTGAGATTCAATTAATAAAGTCTTAGGATTTGAGAGGCTTTTTATTTTTAACATGTTATGTAAAGTTCTTCCTTAGCATTATAATTGGTTGACTGTTTAATTTTGATTTTTTTAGGCTTTAAACTCATCTGATAAGACAAAGCTAAAGGTCAGGAAGTTGCAGCATCAGAGTTCTCACATTTGAACCACTCGCTCTCTTATTGACCCGTCTCTGTCAAACCAGATATCAGCAAACCAGATATCAACAAAGCATCATCCGCTGGTGGAAAACTTCATATTCTAAAACCATCATGTGAAAGGAATGGTATCACTCCAACCCCAAAGGAGAATTTGAGTCCAAAAGTGGTAGTAACAGTACCAAATTAGCCCTCTTACAGGTGGATCTAATCTGTGTCAATAAAAAATACCGTTATGACCTGAACTTAAAGTGTACTAGTATATAACTATTTTTATTCAACTATGATATTGTATTGGTCTGTGTAGATTGATTATGAAGGCATCAGTGACTGATGGGATGCTAAGAGACTAATGCGCGAATTAAGGGTTAATGTGCTCTTTAAAAATGTGATGGATGCTAAAGAGCTAATGGAGAATTGTGACGTTAATGTGCTTCTTAATGTACCTCAACAAAACCTCGGGGTTCATTTTGGATTCTGTTAGGAAGGAAACAAAAAAGGGGGGGAAAATGGAAGAGAACTACAAGTTCAACATAGCTGTGCAACAGTAAGAATTTTTGGTTATTAGCTTATTAATTCACCTCTATTATTATAATAGGTTACCACAAACTATTACTCGTATTACACTCTTGATGATATAAATGGATTTTCTTTCAAACCCATTAAAAAAGCTTCAAATTCACTCCTGAATTGCTATTTATGAAAATTCACAGGTTCTTTTATTTATAGTTTGTAGTCCACAGGTGTTCGTGGGTCCCAGATTCAGGCATTGGCGGTCATTGGCGGTCTTCAGATTCAGGTATGTATAAGTTTATATTAATACTGCGTGCATTGGCGGTCTTTAGATTCAGGCGTGCATTGGCGGTCTTCAGATTCAGGCATGCTTTTACTAAGAATGGTATTGCGTGTATATACTTGGAAGGTATAAGTTTATATTTATATGCTATCGTGATATTTAATATAATATTGGCCTTATAAGAATTCATATGTTTATGCTAGCCAAGAAAGTAGTGCTGCCTTCCGTGGTTAATACTGTTCGAATACAAGATGTTATTACATATTTGGTTCTGCACTTTGAATAAAATGGATATAGTACATGCATCTCTTTTTATGAGAACCTTAAGTCACTGCTTTGTAAATTAGTACTGCTCGCTGCAAGACTTCATTAGTACGTCCTTGAAAATTAGTGTATGTTTTGTAATGCTCTTGAAAATTAGTGCTTGCCTTTGAAAATTAGTTACTGTTCGCGGCCATACTAAACTATTAGTTACTGCCGCTTTCGTTAATATTAGGCATTTCATTCTTACCATATGTGATATAAACATGGATATCTGTGTATGAAATTCTTGCGTTGATATCGTTTTCGTTCGTTATTGCAGGCCCCCTCTATCATGATTTCTCTTTGATGGACTTCTTCCAGGAAAGTCGACATGGTACGCCAAATTTAGGAAAACTTTTATTTCACATAATATAATTGCATCAATCTGGTTTACCATTACGATTTTACAGGACTTCATCTTCATATACTAAGATCCGGTGCGATTTATCAACTATTTACAATAACTTCGCTAAAGATTTATTTTAAGTTTAGTATTTTGTGATGCTTAAGCGTCCGGTTCATGTATGTTTTTGCTGTTGCAGTATATTTTGGTCTCTTGGTATTGTTAGGGTAAGATCTTTTATATTTGGTATTGAAGATGACAGCAATAGCCGAACTTCAATAACAATTCACATGACACGTCAGATACTACTGTAAGTGTTTCAAGTATAATTAAGAGCATTATAGCTCTTATTATTTGATTATCAAGTTTCTCGCTCTTATTATTTGATTAGCAAGTTTCTCTATTGAAAACACATGTATACTGATTACATTTTTGGAGTGTAGCTCATATGGTAGGAGCGACTTCGCATTGCAGCGAGAGGCAAGGGGTTCGATCCCCGCACTTCTATATGAGAAATATTCTTGTGGCCATGGGGGGTAACAATGGGGGAACATAGTCAACACCAAAATCATATTTATTGAGTTTTAAAGCATTATGGTCACACTGCTTAAACGCTTTTGGCAAGTTTTTTGGTTACTTGTTATTGACTATATCCACAAAAACATGCTTTTTATGGACTAATTATAACAAGCACACAAAACAAAGATCATGCTCATTGGTATGAATTAGTCACACTTATTAACACTTTGGTCATTTTATGTTGTTGGTATGTGACTAAATACCCAAAAAAAAAAAACTGATTTGTGTGGCTAAATATTACATGTGTCACACAAAATTCAAAATTCTATGTGGCCATTGGATGATCATAGTATAAAACTAATCAACTGTCTTCAATTCAAAACATTGGTCACACTATTAACACTTTTGGTAACTTTATGCCTTGTTGTTGTGACTAAATACCCAAAACAAACATGCTTTATATGGCTAAATATTACAAAAGGTCAACAAAATAAAATTCATGTGGCCATTAGAATGAAACAAAGTCACACAAAAATAACATTCTTCACTTTAAAACATATGGTTCACAACATAATAACATTTTGGCCATCTATGTTTAATTGTATGGGACTATATTTACAAAAACAATATTCTTTGTTGGTTGTACTTGATTTACCGTCACTAAATTACTACCTATTTAGTCACACAAAAAATGTGGATATAGCAACACTAAAGGTCTTTTTATGTGTGACTAACTCGAATGGTGACTGTTGTGACTAAGCCGCGCGACATTTTGTAACACGAAACTTTTCGGTTTTGATTGTGTCGAATATATGTATACAGTCACACATTTTTGGTGTGACCAACACCACTTTTTGTACTAGTATATAATGAATTGTACACGACTAGATTTGGCATATAGTGTAAGTCAACTTAGTTGATACTCACACAACCCTTGTAGAGATCATTAGGATGCATTAGTTAGGGTGCTTCAATATCTTAAGCATACAATGGATTATGGGTTACATTACACTAAATATCCCCATGTGTTAGAAGGATTTTGTGATGCCAATTGGACTTCCATCCATAATGAAGGCAAGTCCACAAGTGGCTATGTATTTACACTTGGAGGGGATGTTGTATCATGGAAATCATCTAAACAAACTATGAATACCAAATCAACTATGGAAGCAAAATTTGTAGCTTTAGACAAAGCCGATGAAAAAGCTGAATGGATTAGAAGCTTTCTAGACAGTATTCCTTCGTGGCCAAAACCTGTGACTGCTGTGTGTATACATTGTGATAGTATGGCTGCTCTTACTAGAGCAAAGAATCACATCTATAACAGCAAGTCAAGACATATAAGACGTGCCACAATCGATAAAGGATTGTTCAAGCAATTGAACATCATTTCCATCAATACGTAAAGTCAAAGAAAATATAGCTGCTCCTTTGGACTAAAGGCCTTTCGTAGAGAACATGTCTAATTTACATCAAGGGGGAGGGGATTAATGCCAACACAATGAGTGAGCTACAAAAATCGACGAAAAACCTAACCTAGCAAAATTGGAGATCCAATGGTCTAGTTCAATGGAAAACCTAGTTGGAGTAAAGCTCAAAATGTACTAACACACCGGTATGCCCACCCCTATTACCCCCCTCCATTCCTAAGCATGCATTCTTTGTCTGTGTTTATCCATTGACGATTAAGGGCCCTATTAAATTTTAATTCTTATAATGTTAATGGCTTTTACCAGTGGAAATACCTAAAGATATTCTTGATTGGCATTACCTATACGAGATTGATGTGCGGTCGCATCTTTGAGAACCAAATGGTTAAGTTCTCTAAAATTCTCATGAATAAGGATATGTTCACGACCAAAATGAACACAACGGTAAGAATCTGTTATTGAATAGATATGATATATGTGATACTCATTGTCTCGATTTACTATACAACGTGGCTAGTTTAAGACTTATGTTCATTATCCACAAAGTAAATCTGATAAGTACTCACTAGGATAGGTTCAAGTCTTAAAGACACCTAATCTGATGCATGCCATATTACATTTGATGGAAATAGAATAATATGTAACTTTAAATTATCTTATTTTCTATTCAAATGTAGGGTATTTTTGGTGAATAGAAAATGTGAGGTATTGTTGAAACATAATGGATATTAGCGATAGTTTTTCTGTCATAAAACTGTTGCTAATGAACTATTACATTGTAAAGACGTGCCTAATCACAATGGTGTTAGTTATATCTGTTGAAAAGGTGTCATTGAGTGAACCATCGCGACTGTTTGAAGATGTATCAGTTAGCGATGGGTTATTCTGTCGTTAAGTCGTCACTGAATCATCGCTAATAGCATCTTTTCATGAAACAATGTTACTATTTGAAGAGTCACGAGTCTCCCTATATATGTTGCCATCATTCTAGCGTTTTGATCATAAAAGTACACAAAAAATACTCTCCAAATCCATCATGAAGCTATATTAGACTCGATGAATTCAAATTTTTCTTGAATTGATTGTTGTATCCTGAAAACAAATGTTGTACAAACAAAATTCTGTTTTAGGACACTGCGATTTGCAGGCCTCAATCATGTTTATTGTAATCTTCGATATTGTTGTAATATTATTGCTAACACTTGTAACCAACAATGGAAGGGAAACTATTAAGGATTGTAAGGCATAGTGGGTGGGTTGTATTACTTTAATGGAAATCAAGGTAATGACATAGGGTTTAAGTTTGACAAGTCTGCTTGCAATTTATCTAAACATACATCGCATTGCAGACTTGTTCATCTTTCAGACCAAGTCATGAATGTTTTAAAAAATGGAATCGTGATTGATAATAATATTGGTAATGAGCTTTTTTAGATTTGTCAAAAAGCTAAACTAACTAGAGAACCATTTCCTTTAAGTGGGCACAAGTCAACTTTGCTTGTTGAATTGGTTTATCTAGATCTTCAAGACCCTTACAAGGTCACTAGTAAGGAAGGGTTTAAGTATTTTTTTACCAATATTGATTACCATTATAGAGTTGTGCGGGTTATTTGATTAATACCAAGATGAGGTGTATGATTGATTGCTGCCAAACTACACCTTAAAATATAATCAGCTTGGTAAGATTTTTAAAACTTTTAGAAGAGATAATGGAACTGAATGTATAATAAAAGTTCAAACTTTTGTTGTAGATAATGACATTGTACATCAAACTTCTTGTTCTTATACCCCACATCAGAGTGTGATTGTAGAGAGAAAACATATGCATCTGCTTAATGTTGCTAGGCCCTTTCTGTTTCAGGGAAAATACCTTTAAAAAATGGACTGGATGTATTTTAACTGAAACTTATTTGATTAACATATTGCCTTCATCAATTCCAGATGGAAAAATCTCCCTATCATGTTATCTTTAATAAAAAAGACCTTCTATTACGTATTTCTTATCTAGGAGCTTTTGGGTAAATCTGCTTTGCCATTGTTCTTAATAATCATGATAAATTTTGTAGTAGAGCTGAAAATTATGTTTTAGTGGGTTACTCCAGTTTTAAAAAAGGTTATACCTTTTTAGCCTTGAAAGGGGTCAAATTATGTTTTCTAAAGATGTAAATTTTTTTGAAAACGTGTTTCCTTTTGAAGCATCATTTTAATTTTTTGTATTATAATTTTTTTTTTTTAAAAGAGTTTAGTTGTTAGTGACCCTAATTAAGGAACTAATCATGTGAACTTCTTTGATGAAGTATTTTATGAGGTTCTTGATTTATCTAATGATGAAGAGAGAAGGAAAAAAAGTCTTACCAATGATGGTAGCAACTCTCTTCATTTTGGCAGTCCCATTAATGATTACACAGAGAATAAGTTGGGGCATTCTTTTGGTTCTAGTGGTTCTACCAGGGAGGATGAAATTGTTGTAAATTGAGGTAATCATATAGCTTTAAAGGGTATGATGATATTGTACAAAGTTCTGTAGCTAGATTATCAAATTATTGGAGACAAGATATATGAAAGATCTTTTATCTTCAAGTAAATCTAGAATACACCTCTCCATGCCTTGGAGAGGTGGTTGGTTGTTCATTTTTCACACATTAACAAAGTTCTCTCTTTTATGTTATTTCTCTCTCTAAGTGTTCATCCAACCCACTCTCTCGCTACCCTCACATCTAGTATGTTATTAGATTAGTCTTCAGGGAACAATGTTCAACTTAAGTGTAGGAGAGAAAATAAGCCTTAGAAACTATTCCTTCATTTGCCATTTGCTTTGTCCTTAAAATGATAGGTAATATATCAAAACATAGCATAAAAAGGTAATTTTGACCCAAATTTAAAAAAAAATTATGACACATACCGACGAAAACCGAGTATTAATAGCGTCTCATGGATAGGAATGTGTATGACTAGCATAAAAAACCCTTAGAATTCCACCCAAAAAATGTGAGGTTCGCCTTTAGATCTTTAGGAATTCGGGTATCTATTATTGATACCCAAGATAGTTTATACCTTTAGCTTTCTCAAGTTAAGGAGTGAGCAGTCACATGTGTCTATTTTGTTGTTACGGATGTATACGTGTGGTCTTTGTCGTTTCTGGAGCATTGAGATCAATATTAAATTATATGAGTGTACCGGTAGTATATTAAATTCTAGAACTTGTTATTGTGATGCATCCCGAGACCGCATAGTAAGTATTAGGATTTGCTTGATAAGAGGCATTAGGATTAACCTATGTTTTAAACCTGTAACTGTTATGATGGTCACACCGATCATATAACTATCCCACACCCTTGCCATGCACTCATTTTTAGTGCAGGATACCCTTAGTACAACCCTCCGAGCCTATCCTTTTTCACAGTTCTCGTAATTTTCTGGTTAAGCCAGACTATTAATGAAGAGCATTGTTAACCCTTAAACCAATCGTTACACCCAAATCGCCTTAACCTACCTTGTATGTACTCACTTTTAGTACATTATTGTGTTTAACCCAAGTTAATTATTGAGTACACGGTTGCTAAGTCCTTATCATTGTAAATACTGTTTTGGGATGATTGGGATCCATGGTGGTATTTATTTCGCAGAAGAATGGGGAAGAAAAGTTAAGTCAATACCCTTATACGTTTGTTAGATGATCTCCATGTTATTTTGATCCACCTCAAATCGGGTCAAAGAATAGTTCATTTGTAAAGTATGTAAAAGCTCAAGTGTAGGGGTACATGTTATAAACCCCATGTCGTGATGTATTATGTTATTCAAAAGAAAATAGAAAAGAAAAAGAAAGAGATTGATGTAGAGTTGTGTAGAGTTTGTATATCTTCATCCGAGTCTTGGCTTAGCAACCAAACCATTTATATGTTATGACAAGTTATGAGTGTTGATTTTCTGTTTCCCCTATTATGTTATAATTTACTATACAACCGAGTGAAAGAGAGAATCCCAGACAATTATGTGAGGTGTTAGTATATGCTTTTCGTGCTTTTAATTACAAGGTCTAGAAGGTTGTGTTGTAAAATACTTTTAAAGAGCAGGTTAAATGACCCTAGTACTGCTATTGTCTAGGTAGAAAAGCCCATTTGTGTGAGGACAAGCAAATCCCAAGTGTAGGGGTATTTGATGAGGTGTCATTTTATACACTTTTTCGGGGTCATTTAACCCCCTAAATCATGCAAATATCACTAAAATACATGCTTAATCTTTTCTTCTTGTATTTGGATGGCATTTGGAAGAAATACACGTGACATGGGCTCATTTGGGGAAGAAACGGACAAGATTACAACTCTACACCAAAGTCAATGAAGAAAAAGTATACAGGCTCTAGAGACAGCGTTGCAAATTCTAGCGACAGTGTCAGAAGGCCTTAAAGAAGGCGTCAGGATTATTATGACAGCGTCAGAACGTAACCGACTTAAAGAAATAGAAGAATCGGCAGAGCGACGATGTCAGGATTATAAAGCGACGCCGTCGCAATTGTTTTTCTATATATATAAACTCAGAATTAGGGTTTTAAAGTGTGAAACTTATGGGATACGATAGTCATACTAAGGGTATGAGTTTTATCAAGTTTTAGCTCGATTTTAGGGTTTAAAACCCCTCTTGTATCAACCTTTAACTCTATGTTTTAATCAAGTGAAGTTCTTTATCCTTTAATCTTTCAATGTATCTATGTGTTGTCTGATTAATTGTTGTTCTTTGCTTCCTTTTAACATGCTAGGCTAGATCTTATAGTGTTTACTTATGATTTCATGAAAGTTAGTTTGTGAATCCTTTTAATATTGCTTCTTGTTGATGAGTGTGCGCGTTAGGCTCTAGAAAACTAGCTTCTTAATTGCTTGCGAAGACGTCTAGGGAAACGTGATTATGTAGAAAAGATACCATCGGTAACAGTCTTCATACTACCTTACCCATATGTGGTTGATCACCTTTTAAGTGTTTTAATGCATGTAATGTACTCTTAGGGCCCTTGTAATAGTCTTAATACTACCTTACTTGTGCGTTGCCTTAACGTAATATTGCATAGATGGCTGGTTCGTGTAATTCGTTTATGAATTAGGAAATAGTTACACACTACATCACAAGAGTGACAAAGTAATAGGATTAGGAGGATCAAACTAAGGAGTAATGCATGATTAAGTAAACATGTTTGTTTAACCTATATGAGTTTCTACACATTAGTTTAGATTTAATTTTAGTTATTAGTTTAATTAGCTTTTAAACCAAAACCCCTTTCAAACCAGGGATTTTTATTGCTTTCTTAAAAATATAAAAATACAAAAATAATCTTCTTTCAACCCTTAGATCGTAGTTACATTTAGTTCGAACCTTTCCAACCTATTCCCCTAGAGAACGATAACAACCCCCAAGTCTTACCTATACTACACTTCAACGGTTAGGTACTTTGCCTAGGGAGTTGTAAAACCTGGTGTTTGCAACCCTCGCATCAAGTTTTTGGCGCCACTACCGGGGAATAGTTAGGTTTCGAATTTAGTTTAACTTAGGTATACTCACTAGATTTCTATCAAGTGAGGACTTAATTTTCTGTCAATTAGCTTTCTTGTAGTCTATCTTTTCTTTGCGTATTTATTCATAGTTTTATAATCAAGTTTCAAATATGGATAACACCGACCCACCATCGCCCTTTAATCCATCAATTTAATTTATCATAGAAAAAGTTTGTAAGCTTAATTTGTTTCTCGAATCATTAAACTTAGTTCCCCCATCATTAAATACGCAATTTGTTTGCACAAAAGAGAATGACGGAGACATAATGTTTGTCGAATTAATTAAAAAGTATGATGATTCTAGCAAAGATGAGTTAGGAGTGGATGAAAATGTTGTAACAGGAGAGAAATTAGGAGTAGAGTACTTTAACAGATTTCCAACTAGGAGTGAATTAACATATCATAAGTACTTAATGCGCGCCCCGATTCCGTCCTTGTTCTTGAGAAACCCCATTATTGTAGGAGGAAGTCATTCGAACCTTAAAATACCATGCATCATAAGACATGTACATGTGGAGAAAGCCTACATAGATCTTAATTCCCCCAAAAATATCATGACTCGTATGCAATACAATTGGATCATGATGAAACAACTTGAACCTTGGAAAGATCCTGAGGGTATTAGTGGAATAAGTAACTTCACAAAGAGAATTAGAAGGATGCATATCTTCATAGGAAACTTCACTTATGTTTCAGATTTCATGATTGTTGAGGATATTGTTGGTGACCCGTAATCACTTTACTTCATTACTAGTTACACGAATTCAAGAAGAAAAGAGAAAGAAATTAGAAGAAGTTTAGAGAGAGAAAACAAAAGAGAGAAAATGAAAGAGAATGGTTGAATTAACTTGTAAGAGTATGTTTACAAAATGAACCAACACCTTCTCCATCCTTGGAGAGGGGTATTTATAGTTAAGACTAAAAGGCTTGCATGCCTTTAGTAATTCTACGGGCCAGGCTCGGGTTTACTTGGGCTTTCGCCCGATACACGTGACCGATTAGATTACAAATAAGAGCCCATTTACCCGTCTAGCCTATTACAGTGTATATTAATTTAGTGACCGAGACCTAATATAATTATGAACGAACTTCCATTTGTTAGCCTTAATTTTATTGAGTCAATAAAGGAAGCTCGTTCCCGTGTTCAAGACCTCACTTCGGGGGAGATTGTTAGCCTCAATTTATTGAGTCGAACAAGGAAGCTCGGTCACTCTACGATGGAGCTTCGGTCTTTAATTAGTTAATGTTGTAATAGGATAATATCGGGAATCGGGCTCGATAGTTAATCTAATATTGTATATGTTTCGGGTTTAATCCCAAGCAAAACCCGAGCCCGAGTCCTAGTTAAATATCCCGCGCGTCACATTAAATGCGTAGGGATATATATATAGATATTTTCCTTTTGAAAATATCTAATTCTCATAAATCTCATTTTCTAATATAAATCTTTTCTCTCTCATTTCTCTCTCTTCTTTCTCTCTCTAAACAATCTTCTCTTTTCTAGTTTCTTGATTGAATCGTGTTATGAAGTGTTAATCGGGATCCTACAATTGGCATCAGAGCTACGTGTGGATTCGTGGTTGATTCGTGTGGTAAAACAAGCTCAAATTCGTGGCTTATAGTGTGACAAAAAATCCCACGGCTCAAAAAATTTTTCGGGCTTATTTGTTTGTTAAACTTGATCTTCACTTGTTCTACACATCAAAAGGTAAGAGTGCTTAAAATTTCGTGTGTTAAACAAGCTCCTAGCTCGAAATATAAGCTTTAAAAGGTTAGTGTTCTTCGTGGAGAGTTGCTTCATATTGGAAGATTTTCGAAGAAACAAGTGTTAGTGTGTGTTTAATCTTGTTATACGCACTAAGTAACACACGGTTTAGCTTTGTTCGTGGGTAATAAGCTCATTTAGTGAAAATTTGCAAAATTCGTACTTGGCATTCTTCGTGGCGGTTTGACAAGATCCACGTTTTAAGGAAGTTGTCAGGCGGCGGTTTGACTAGGTCAACGGCGAGTTGCTAAAACAGCGGGTTGCTAAAAACGGCGGGTTGCTAAAAACGGCGAGTTGCTAAAAACGGCGAGTTGCTAACGGCGAGTTGCTAACGGCGAGTTGCTAAACGGCGAGTTGCATAACGGCGAGTTACTAATTGGCAGCGGTTTGCTAAGAATTTTTTTTGTGAAGAAAAGGGTTTCAGTAAAACAGCCATAACTTTTGATCCGTAAGTCCGTTTTAGGCCCGTGACCTCTCAAATCGAAGAGAAAAACGTGACGGATCACGCTTTAGCTGGTTAAGGATTTTTCGAGGCCCAAAAAGCTCGTTTACCATGATTTATTGACATTTTTCAGTTTTTTGGAATTTGTGTTAGACTTGTTTTTGTTCTAGCTCACGGCCCATCTGTATTTTTAGGCCCGTTTCAGTTTGGTGAGCCTATTTAAACAAACAGCTTTAACCCTAGCCAGAAAAATATCTGTTTTTAGACAATTAAATCATTGGCCGCTGATTCCGAATCAAATCATTCACGGTTATCTAGTGATCTTGTAAAATCCCGTTAATTCATTATCGGTTTTGATCATAGACGAGTAAAATCCCGTGAACGTGAATTGCATACGTATTCAAAACCACAACATCAATCACATCACATATCCACTTAAGATCCAACAAAATCTTTCACACTTCATATTTCATAATTATCCATTCATCATGTCTACTCCAAATTAACACATCCTCCACAGATAGCCAAATGCATAACAATATAATGGCAGCTGGTTCAAAAGATCGTCCACCGATGCTTGGACCAGGAAGATATTCTCAGTGGCATTCGCGTTTTCTACGATACCTTGACACTAAATCGAATGGTGAATATCTGAGGAAGTGCATCTTTGAAGGTCCATATATGCCTACTGTAGGATCGATATTCCTTAACGAAACACTGATATACTGTCAACTATGCGGAATCTAGTTGGCAGTACTTAAGAAGAACA
>BQNB010122879.1:0-15459 GCA_026074375.1 Tanacetum coccineum
CGTTTTAAATATTTTTCTTTGCAAAACCTATTTTCCTTGAATAGCTTTACTTTGAATTATGTCTTACTTTTCAGGAGCAGCATCCGGACTTCGTCCATATAATTTTACCTATCAGAAAAAGTTCTTAGAAAACCTGAAGCAGCTCCACATAAACCTACCTTTCATCGAAGCCCTAGCCCAAATGCCAAAATATGCTAAATGTCTCAAAGGTTTGCTGAAAAATAAGGTCAGACTCGAAGAAGCTTGTACGATAACTATGAATGAAAAGTGCTCAACAGTATTGTTAAACAAGCTTCCATCAAAACAAAAAGACCCAGGGAGTTTTACTATTCCTTATGACATTGGGCAATTGCATATCAACAATGCTTTAGCAGATTGGGGGCTAGCATAAGTTTGATGCCATATATGATGTATGAAAAATTAGGGTTAGGTGAACCAAAGGCTACGAGAATGAACTTAGAATTTGCGGATAGATCAATCCAATACCCAAGAGGAATAATTGAAAATGTGCTCATAAAAGCTGATAAATTCGTCCTTCCGATAGATTTTGTTATCTTAGATATGCCCGAAGACTCAAGAGTTCCTATTATTTTAGAAAGACCATTTTTGGCAACCGCTCGCACAATGATAGACGTATTCAACAAAAAGATAACATTAAGAGTAGGAGACGATGAAGTGATCTTTGACATAGATCAATCAATTAAGAGACCACCCACTGATGACGATGAATGCTATGGGCTTGATGATTTGGACGATACGATCAACACAAAAGCTCAGGAATTACTAGCAAACGAGGAACCTGATTCGTTTCTATCAAAAAGGGCTGGAAAAATCAATTGATCAATCAGACCTAGAAGGGTGTGAACCTGTTGAATGTAAAACCAACAATGATTCTGATTTAGATAAACCAATACGGCGTATCGCGTGTATAAATACGCCGTATCCAGTTGTGCAGGAAACAACAAAACCTGGTGAAGTAGAAAGAGAACACCTTTATTCGGCTAGTGCTAATGAGATTGTTGAGAAGAAACCCGAGTTGAAAGACTTGCCTCACCACTTAGAATACGCTTACCTGCATGGTGACAAATCCTTTCCTATAATTATCTCATCTAAATTGTCCGAAAAAGAGAAAATTTCACTTTTACAAGTATTGGAGAAACGAAAGGGAGCGATTGCTTAGAAAATGTCAAACATCAAGGGAATCAGTCTGTTATATTGCACACACAAGATTCTAATGGAAGATGATTTCAAACCTTTCATTCAACCCCAAAGACGTTTAAATCCAAAGGTCCAGGATGTGGTGAAAAACGAGATAGTTAAGCTGCTTGATTCTGGTCTTATTTACCTAATCTCGGATAGTTCGTGGGTTAGCCCTACTCACGTTGTGCCAAAGAAAGGAGGAATGACTGTAGTTTTGAATGATAATAATGAATTAATTCCTTCTTGCACAATTACAAGATGGCGAGTTTGCATCGATTATCGTAAAATTAATGATGCAACTCGAAAGGATCATTTCCCCTTCCCTTTATCGATCAGATGTTAGAGCGTTTATGTGGGAATGAATATTACTGCTTTCTTGATGGATTTCAGGATTCTTCCAGATTTCAATCGCACCCGAAGATCAAGAAAAGACAACATTCACCTGTCCTTATAGGACTTTTGCTTACCAAAGGATGCCTTTTGTGTTATGCAACGCACCAGCTACCTTCCAAAGATGCATGACAGCAATTTTCCATGACATGGTGGAAGACTTTAGGGAAGTATTCATGAATGACTTCTCAATATTCGATAACTCTTTTGATTGTTGTCTAGCTAATTTAGATAGAATGCTTGCTAGATGTGAAGAAACCAACCTAGTGATGAATTGGGAAAAATGCCATTTTATGGTAAAAGAAGGGATTGTTTTAGGACATAAAATTTCAGGGCAGGTATTGAGGTCGATAGAGCTAAAATCGATGTGATAGCTAAGTTGCCATACCCAACAAATGTAACTCTAGGTATATATTAGAAGTTTTTTGGGGCATGTTGGATTTTACCGAAGATTCATAAAAGACTTTTCCATGATCTCTAAACCAATGACCGAACTTTTGATTAAAGACACGAAATTTGATTTTTCTGACGATTGCAAAAGAGCATTTAATATTTTGAAAGAAAAATTAACCACCGCGCCTATCATAATTTCGCCCGATTAGAATGTACCCTTTGAATTGATGTGTGACGCTAGTGACTTCGCTGTTGGAGCCGTTTTGGGACAAAGAATAGATAGGAAATTTAAACCAATCTATTATGTTGGGAATTATACTTTGAGTTGATTATGACAAAACATATTAAAGATGGAGGACCTACAAGACAAAGCTGGAATAACATTAATGCTGATTGAAAATTAGTCAAACAGTATTTAATGCTCAGCTAAAAGATAAAGATCAACATTAATGCTGATTGAAGATTAGTCAAATAGTATTTAATGCTGATTTATAGTTTCCTAATTTTATTTGATCTTATCTTGTCTTGTAAACCTTAACCCCTCTAGTATATAAAGAGGGGTAGGCGTCTAGTATTCATCATGCATCATAGTTAGATCTCTCCAATGAGAGTCTAATAGTTAGCTTATTAGTTTGTAATAGTTCATAGTCGACAGATAAAGTCAAATAAGTTTATCAGTTTAATAAGTTTATGAATAAAACCTTGTTCATAACATTGTTGTTCTTATTTGTTATTCCGCTGCGTGAACAATGTTATAGATATCTAGAATGGGAGCAAAATCATCTATTAGCCTACGAATTAAGTTACAACAATTGGTATCAGAGCGTGTTTCTCTTGATAACATAGGTCAACACAGTTTTATGGTAGAAGAATGAAGAAGAAACCTAAACACGGACGCGTTTGGATCTTGAACGATGATGATGTTTATGGCTCATTTTGGAGATATTTTTAAAGAAGACATTTGATTATTACTTTATTTGATGATGTAGTTGATTTTTTCACAGGTTTTGATGTTCTTACCAATATCCTTAAAGTAGTGGTCCACCTTTAAGATAACTTGTTCATGATTATAAGGCGGTGACAAAGACTTGATGAATCTAGCAAAGGTGTACGTATCTATCTTCAGAGCATTACTACGTATAATTTGCGTATCACTTTAAGGAGTTACGTTATTGTGCTCGTTGTCCTCATTTATAGATGAGATGAGGATTTTTCAAGAAGACATAAGGTCTACTTATACATAGCAGTATGAGACTTCACTCATGTGGATCAAACCTGGATATAAGACACAAGTTTGGAAATTCAACTCATCAACAAAATCCGTATTATTTGTATTTTTCTATCATCATTGAATAATTGGCTGCTTGGAGCCTACTAATCCATGATTCAAGAGATGTAAAACATTTTAAGGGGAAGCTTATTGTTTTTAATTACCCCATCTACAACACACCTATTTGAATATGGACACATAAGGGGCAAGAGTGCATGGATTCAGGGAAGTTTCTTCATCTAAATTAGCTTAGTGGAAGCTTGTGCTTATTGGTTTTGTCAATATCAACTAGGGGAAGATTGTTGGGAATTCTACTTAGAGTTGAATTAATGACAAAACATATAGAAGATGGAGTACCTACAAGACAAAGCTGGAATCACCAATAATGCTGATTGAAAATTATCAAACAGTATTTAAAATGCTCAGTAAAGATACAAGATCAACAATATGCTGGATTGATCTTGATTAGTCACAAAATTATTTAATGCTGATTTATAGATTCCTAATTTTATTTGATCTTATCTTTCTTGTAAACCTTAACCCCTCTAGTAATATAAAGAGGGTAAGGCGCTAGTAATCATCATGCATCATAGTTAGATCTCCCAATGAGAGTCTAATAGATATGCATAATTAGTTTATGTAATAAGTTCAATAAGTACGGACATTGATTCCAAGTGCGCGCGCGAGCGAGAGAGATTCTACGAGAGAGAGATTAGTTTATGAATAAAAATGCGAGAGCATTCATCAAATTTTCCATAGTTTAGAGTCTTATATGTTATTCCGCTGCGTGAACAATTGTTAATGCGAGGGCGTCAGCGAGCGTCGAGAGTGGGCAAAACGATCTATGAAGCCTACAATTAAGGTTTCAACATATTACGCTAACAAAACTCTGAATAATGCCCAAGAACACTACACCACCACTGAAAAAGAACTTCTTGAAGTTGTTTTCTCTTTTGATAAGTTTCGTCCCTATCTTGTCTTATCAAAACTATTTTATACACCGATCATTCTGCTTTGAAGTATTTGTTTAGTAAACAGGACGCAAACCAAGGCTCCTAAAGGAGTATGTATCTGCTTCTTCAAGGGTTTGACATCGAGATTAAGGATAAAAGAGGGGCTAAAAACTTGGCTGCGGGCCATTTGTCGAGACTTGAGAACCCAAACTTAGGAACATTCACGAAAGAGGAAATTGCCGATGAATTTCCCGATGAACATCTTATGGTATTGAAAACCGAGCTTAATAACGATGAACCATGGTATGCAGATTATGTTAATTATCTTGTTGGAAAAATTGTATCTCCGAATTGGACAGCTGAAAAAAGAAGAAGATTTTTCTCTTAAGTAAAGAATTACTTTTGGGATGAACCGTACGCATTCAAGCTATGCCCAGACAATATAAAGAGATGATGTGTTGCTGGAAATGAAATCTTTGAAATATTAGCACATTGTCATTCTGGACCAACTAGGGTCATCATAGTGCCTCGGTGACTAGAAGGAAAGTTTACGAATCTGGATTCTTCTGTCTTAGTATCTTTAAATATGCCAAAGATTACGTGATGAGATGTGATGCATGTCAAAGATCAGGAAACATATCATCAAGAAGTGAGATGCCTCAGAACAATATTCAGGTATGTGATGTATTTGACGTATGGGGGCTAGACTTTATGGGACCCTTTCTTAACTCGAAGGGTAATAAATACATCTTAGTAGCTGTTGATTATGTATCAAAGTGGTCAAAGCTCAAGCACTTCCTACGAACGACGCTCGCGTTGTGATTAAATTTTTAGAAGGCTATTTGCAAGGTTTGGAGTTCCTAAAGCGTTAATTAGTGATCAGGGGACACATTTTTGTAACTCTCAATTAGAAAAAGCCTTACAAAAGTACGGAGTGACCCATAAGTTGTCAACAGCATATCACCCTCAAACTAATAGGCAGACTGAAGTGACCAACAGAGTTATTAAACGTATTCTGGAGATATCAGTTAGATATAACCCGAAGAATTGGTCCAAAAAATTAGACGATGCATTATGGGCATTCGGAACCGCCTACAAAACACCCACAAGGTGTACCCCTTTAGATTGATTTATGGAAAAGCTTGTCATTTGCCTGTGGAGATCAAACATAAAGCATATTGAGCGTTAAAACAATGTATTATGGATCTCATAGCAGCAACAAAAAATCATTTCATGGAGCTCAACGAATTAATGAAATTAAGAGATGGTGCATACAAGAATACCCAGATCTACAAGGAAAGAACTAAGAGATGGCATGACTCTAGGCTTCGGGGAGATAAAAATTTCAAAGTTGAAGACATGGTATTGCTATTTAACTCTAGATTCAAGATGCATCCAGGTAAGCTCAAATCAAGATGGTACAGTCCAAATGTGATAAAAACTGTGTACCCATATGGGACCGTAGAAATTACAGATAAGAACGAAGTCAGTTTTAAGGTCAATGGACAAAGGTTAAAGAAGTACCACAAGGGACGTATTGATGCAGAGCAGGTAGAATCCGAAGATGATACAACATGAAGAAAAGTTGAAAAAAAGTCTAACTTAAAGACTTCGCTGTAAACAAAAGTGCTTCCCGGGAGACAACCCGAAATGTTATTTAATTTTATCGAGTCTGTCTTCCCAGACATCAATACGGCGTATCCGCTCCATACCATACGGTGTATTGATTGTCTGGACGTTATCCGTCCTTTATTTGTATGCACTTTAAAAACATTATTGTCAGTTCTGGCAATACGGCGTATTCATGCACATGATACGGCGTATTCACCAGACTGACTCGTATTTAGTTTGTTTAGTTTAGTTTAAATTAACCATAGATACCAAGATAGGAATGCATGTTTTTCCTATTATTTGTACAGGACCTCAAAGAAAAGAAATCGACGAATTGGTTGAAGTATTTACAAGTCTGGAGGTGTTGGAGTCTTGAAACTTCAAGGCGGCCGTTCAACACAAATTCTTGCTCAATAAACTCAACATGGAGAATCTACCAAACAAATATCAAGGGAGTTTCTCATTTTAATTCTTTTTATTTCTCGTATTTAATGTTTTATCTATACAACGAGGACGTTGTATAATTCAAGTAGGGGGATGGGAATTAGAATGCATACTTGTCCTAATTTTCACACTAAAATGCTTAAATTATGCTCAATTTTTTTTTTCAAGCATATTTGTTTACTATTACTTTAAGAGTAAGATACCCCTAGAACAACTCGTAGAGCCAATCCTTTAGGAATTACACCAATTGTTTATTTCGTTACACCTTTACACCTTAGCCTAACCTGTTAGATTATGTTTATTTTACAGTTGCTAGATGCTTAAAGTGTAAAGTTTGTATTTCCTGAGTCTTGTGTCGATTTTGGTACGGTTGGAAGAAATTTGCAACGCATGTATTTTTACTACCATGTATTTTTACTACCAACGCAATTAATGGTACGTCCGAAGAATGAAGAAATGTCAAAGGAATTATCTGGAATTATTAAGATCGTGAAGATGGTGAAACTACTCTGAGTTTCATAGTATAATGTTAGGAAAAAAATCAAAAAAATTAGAAAAATCGCAACAAAAAAGAGAAGGAAAGTTTGAAGATAATCGTTTCGCAACTACCGAATGAATTACAATAAGGATCGATTATTCGTTGATACAAATCGACGATGTAGAGTATTGTATAAAGTGGAAGATATCGCCACTTGCCTTGTAAAGTATGTAAAGTATGGGATGATTGGGAAGTTGACCGTTATGGGAACGCCAACTTAGGTTGTTGTTTTTTATCTATGATCAAGACGTTGTAAATAGTCGTGTCTTTATCATGATTACGGTCAGGAAAAAGTGTCTAGCAACTTGTATTTTAGACTTAATCTATTTTCTTTGTAATTTTTATTTAACAACAATTTACTTCTCTTTCCTAATGACTAGCCGCTGGTTTTTACCCGAATGAGGATGTGTACGAGCGTGCATGTCTATTCCGTCATTACGACCATGTATGCATGTCTCAGCTACCTTGTTGGTTTACGACTTTTGGTGAAAGTTAGAAGGTCCCTACCCTGTATCATTCTTCATCCTAACCATTGGTTAAATTCGAATGAGGATGTGATCAAACACACATGTCTATTCCGTCGTTACAGCCATGTATGTGTGCTTCAGCTGCCTTGTTAGAGTGGTACTTCTGGTGAAAGATTGAAGTATGATCAACCCTAAGCCTTATCATATAAACCCATATTTACCTTTATAAACTTGTTACTCCTTAGCTTTAGCGGTGGATATGTGTATCCATGCCAAGCTTATGATACAATACTCGTCACGACCGAGCAATTGAGCGAATTAGTTACATGTTACCACATAGATTAGTTGAGTGATTTGAGTGTTTTCATCTTCATATTTCGTAAGGTGTTTGGTTGTGTACTTGTAATAGATCGAATAAATGCTTAAACGGAAAATATCCTTAGGGATACATTTTTATAAACTTCTAAAGGCTACTTGAGGACAAGTAGGATTCAAGTGGAGGGATATTTGATGACATAAAAGAACGTTTATTTTATAGCATCATTTATCCCATGTAATTAACCCATTTTCTATAATTATTGCAAAGAATTGTTACTTAATCGTTTGTAATTGAGAATTGCAGTAAATATGGAGTACTTGGTGAATATTAGCAAAAGGCGCGCATTCTGAAGCTTAAACGAAGATATTTTGAAGATTACTGTTCTGACAACCAATACGCCGTATCCATCAAAGAAGATATGGTGTATCTATGCCTGCACTCACCAAAGATCACGAAGAACACAAGACCAATACGCCGTATCCAAGAAAGGAAATACGTCGTATTCAAGCTATATGGGAATAAAATATTCTGGAAGATATCAAACGTGGTCCCTACTCCAAGAAACTCCAATACGCTGTATCCAACACCTTGGATACGTCGTATCGACACCGACTCCAGACCTTATAAATAGAAAACTCAAAAACAAGTTTTAAGTGTGCTAAATCATATTCTCAATACCTAAACCACAAAATTCAATTTTTAGTGGAGAAAAAGAGTAGAAGAGGTCTCGCAACGCATTCCAATCCATAGGATACAACGTGTAATTTCTTATACTTTTGTAATCGTTCAGTTTTTGGTATCATTCGTTAACTCGGTTAGTTTACCTTGGCTAAGCCATTACTCTTGTATTATTTATGATGTTTGAAGGCTAATACCTTCGGGTATTAGTCATTATTATGAAGATCTGAATGTTTAGTTTTGTTTATATCTTGATTGCTTAATTTATCGTCGTATGCTTGTTTATGTTTATCATTTTATACTTGTTTATGTGCTTTAATATGCGACCTATCATTCAACTGGATCTAGTGATACAAACCAAGTAATCTAGATGTCGGGATAGCTCTCCATATAGTGATTTATACGTCTAGAATCATAGGATCACAAATATTGTCCTGCTAAATCCGTGCTAGGATACGCTTCTGGCTTAACTAGATATCAGACATTGCCTTTGATTTAGTGAACAAGTTGACTAGCAGGTAAACTGGTATGTGCTTAAATACACATACCTTTTACCTTTAAAAACGAGCTGAAATAACCAAAAACGGACTTAAAATGCCAAAGATACGCTTGTTTTGCTAATTGTATTGTGCAGGAACGGATAACCAAGAAAAGGACGAAAAACAAAGCCAAAACGACAAAACTGGACTCGGAATGGAAAAGCTGTGAAGGACAAAGCCAAAGCAGAGCCAAAGACCAGAAAAGTCAAAGTCAAAAGTCAACTCAACAAATTAACAGTCAAATGCCACCTCGAGATAAGTAATCATTGCACTAAATAAACAAACCAACTTCTAATCGGATTAATGATGGCTAATACAGTTTTCTATCATAAGGCTTGACCGCTCTTTTATCTTCTGTTAATTTGCTTGCGTGGATTAAAGTATCTTGAATTGATTGTAGTCACCACCAAACCCGTGCCAGTCTCTTAGGCTGAAACCCCCCTTTTACCTGTTAGAATTAGAATTAGAACTCACATAAGATTAGCATAGGTTTGACTAAGATTAGAATTAACTTAGATTAGATAACCAAAATATTAATAAATTAAGAGATTTAACCTCGCTCAAAGGTTCGATACCTGCCCCTATACTTAACAACGAATCTAACCACCGACGGGTCAACACCGACCCAACACTGCCCGTTAAAGTGTTGTTTTTGGTTAAGTCGGCAAAATATAAATTTAAAACTTGAATCATAAATATATACACCACACAACGACACATCAAGTTTTTTGCGTCGTTGCCGGGGAGTGAAATTTAATCTTGATTTTTATTTTATATTTTGGTTATTAAATTAGATCTAACCCTTAAGAGTAGTATGAATTAGATTAGTGTATATTTTTGTATATTCTGTATATTTTGTATATTTGTTAGTTTAATTGTTTGCTTGTATATTTGTGTGTTTAATTTAATTGTTTTCCTAATACACTGTTCTGGTCGATAACTTGATACGGCGTATCCACTTCCATTGGATACGACGTATCCAACTTTCTGTCCAATACAACGTATTTATTCAACTGATTAATACGGCGTATTCACTTCTATTGAATACGGCGTATCGATCATCTGATAAAGTTCTTTTCCACTCTCAAACTTCAAGCTCAAATTTTTTTTAACACCTTTTTCTCGCTGGTTCTACTGATAATTTTCTGGTTATTTTTCAGTTAAGAATGACAAAGGTAATCAAAGAAGAGTTCGAGAAAATTGAAGATCTTAACGACGAAGATGTTTCGCTCACTTACGGTACATCAATTGAAGTTTTCAACAAAGAATTCAACCGGATGAGCGGAATGGATAATGTTTTATTCACATATGAAGTTGAAGTTGCTAACATCCGATGTGACTCAAACAAGGATGATGATTCGGAGCAACGAGCGTCGCATGAAGCTGATGATGATATAGGATATGATCCATCTAATGTTGCATTTACTGAATGGTTGGGGTCAAAAAAATTTAACTACAAGACGATGGATCATTATACTAAGAAAGCATTATGGAATTTACGAATAGAGGAGAATGATGAAGTTGAAGCCACAGATGAAGAGTTTTCTGATAATGAGATGAAGTTTGCTGAAGTCCTTTAAGATCCGACACTAATATATTTGATTTTAGACATCTATTGAAAGAACCTTCGAAAAGAATTTAACTATCTTTGCAAATCGATCGCAGCCTTACTTACTAGGACATGAGGGATGCAAACTTATGAAGAATATAAGGATGATTGGATCTATGAATGGAATAAGGATGTACCATGGGTTGATGAGAAACCATGGACTAACACTGGAGTTTGGGACTGAACCCACACCAGTTAAGCATTAAATAAGGCCCTTAATTTAAACTGGATATTCGGAATGGCCAACATGTAGTTGGAAGAGTGATGGATACTGCAATGGAGGAAAGCTTCCCCACTTACCTGAGATTACTTAGTTTAGAAACTCACAATCCATTACTGAAGATATCAAGCTAAAAGAACAAGCTTTAAGAAATAAAGTTATCATGGAAGGCTTAATCAGTGATAATGAATCAAGCAATGATGGTTGGAGAAGATGGGAAAGCCATGAGATTACCTACCACGATCATGATGAATTAGATTATGAGAATGAAACTCATGATGAAAGACAAGAGTTATGTGAAGCTCACGAACTGCCAGTGTACAATATAAGAAGATTCGAGATGATCAAGTATTCATTCGGACAAGACGAAGAGTATGTTACTGTTAAAGAAGATGAATACGATGATTTGGGAAGAACAAACGATGATGCATGCCGAGCATACCAAGAAATCTTTCGCATAATGGATGAAGGATGGATGGTAACTAGAGCTGAGTGAAGAAACGCTGAAGAAAAGTCTAACTTAAAGACTTCACTGTAAACAAAAGTGCTTCCTGGGAGACAACCCGGATTGTTATTTAATTTTATCTAGTCTGTCTTCCCAGACATCAATACGGCGTATCCGCTCCATACCATACGGCGTATTGATTGTCTGGACGTTATCAGTCTTTACTTTTTATGCACTTTAAAAACATCATTGTCAGTTCTGGCAATACGGCGTATTCATGCACATGATACGGCGTATTCACCAGACTGACTCGTATTTAGTTTGTTTAGTTTTAATTAACCGTAGGTACCAAAAATAGGAATGCACGTTTTTCCTATTATTTGCACAGGACATTAATGAAAGAAATATCGACGAGTTGGTTGAAGCATTTACAAGTCTAGAGGTGTTGGAGTCTTGAAACTTCAAGGCGGGTGTTCAACACAAATTCTTGCTCAATAAACTCAAGATGGAGAATCTACCGAGCAAATATCAAGGGAGTTTCTCATTCTAATTCTTTTTTAATTCCCGTATTTAATGTTTTATCTATACAACGAGGACGTTGTATAATTCAAGTGGGGGGATGGGAATTAGAATGTATACTTGTCCTATTTTTCACACAAAAATGCTTAAATTATGCTTAAATTTAAAAAAAATTCAAGCATACTTTTGTGAAATTACATGTTACTTAATCTGTACACAATAACCCTTGTTAGATATTGTGAGAATTTAACCTTATCCGTTTCCAAATGTTTACCCAAATTCCACAAAATATGAGTGTGTCGGTGATGTAGTAGACTTTAAAACTTGGCTTGGTATATCTATTCGAGATCACAGTGATGAGTACTATGTGTGGAAAACTAGAAGGGGGGTTTGATTAGGTTTTACCCGCTTTTAAATTTGAAGTTTTATATTTGTTGTAAATTTAGATTCGAACATTTTTGGAATTCAATGCTTGCACTATATTAACAATGTAATATATGAAATGATAAAAGTAAGACAGAGATAAGAGTAAGAACAATCAACCACAATGCGAGGAGTTAAGTGGTTCGATAACCGAAGCACTCTTCGCCCTACTAGTCACTCCCCGAAGCACCAAACTCGAGAGTTTTCTTTCACTATGTCAACAAACTCCCTTATGCGGAGAAAACCGTACACAACGGTGCTTATAATCAAATTTACGAACACAAGCTAAATGTCGAGTCTAATCTAGCTAGAACCAATTAGCACACACAACTTCACGACATGTTCACGACTTCACAACTTCACGACTTCTTCACAACTTATTCACAACTTCACGACTTCTTCAAAACTTCACGACTTCACGACTTCGCTTCACCACACTACTTAACACTACTTGGTAAGATCACAACGATCTAGCTATACTTACAAAGATCACCAAGATCTAGCTACTACACACAACTACAAAATATACAATTGATTTACAAAATAGTGATATGCAAAGCACACAAGATTGGCTATGCACACTAAGGTGTAATACTTCTTCACAACCTTGTTGAGGAAGTATTCTTCTCTTGCACTTAAGAATATAGCTTGGAATCACTGGAAACAAACGTTATCGATTAAATGAATCAAGGGGTTTTAGAGAGGATAAGTGGGCCCTGTTTTGAGCAGAAAGAATGAGTGCAAAAGGTGAGAAAAATGTTGGGGAATAGTCCAGTATTTATAGGACAAAAAGGAGGAGCGGAGTCTATGGCCGGCCCCCTTAAATAGGGGCCGCCCATGTATTTAAGGGGCCGCCCCTTATTCAGACGCTCCTTTTTGTCCTATTCACGGGAGGTGTTTACTGGCCCATTTTCTAAGCCGTTTCGGTCCGAAAATTTTGAAATTCAAAATGTTATTTTGAATAAAAAATGGTAGTTTAAAATGCATTCTTTAAATGTAAAAAAATGTTTTGTGAATGTTTATAAAAATTTACAACATTTTATAAAAGTTTCCTTTGGATCATAAAAAATGATCAAGCATTTGTATTATTCATACCTTGGAGTGAATAAGTTTTGAAATGAATATTTACTACTAAAAACATTTTACGTTTAATTTTACCTCGAATGTTTTTATTATATTTGTGACTCAAAACGTAAAGATAGTGAAAAAAAATAATTATTAATGTTTTTAGGCATTATATTTTATCAACAATCTCCCCTTTTTGATGATTACAAAATTTAACTCATTAAATGTAAAATTATTTTTAAACAGGTATTTAGTAGTTTATGTCATTTCTCCCCCCCTTGTTGTAGAATCAAAGCGGCATCGTCGAGGATTGCTAGTAAATTCGACGAATAAATGCTCCCCTTGATGTGTGCTCCCGCCCTCGTCTCGAGGTACCAAGGAATCGAGCTTTGTTTCTTGGCACAAAATGGTAGAACAATACAAATATTCTATACATGTACAAGGAAAGAAAAATATGACATACAACCAACATGATCAGTCATTAAAATGACAGTAGTGTGGGAAACCGACACGTCATGCATACATAAGGCAAATAACTTCTAACAACATGAAATTTAAAAGGACATAAATCCTATAACTAAAAAGCTCCATAGGACTTGCATGCAAAATGTAGAGGATCAATTATTTGAGAGACTAAACATATAGCACGTTTAGTTTGGGGATGATGGTGGAGGTGGTGTGATAATGATTGGTGGTTGTGAGAGCATGTGTTCAATATATAAAAACATATAGTGAAGTTCATTACTTAACCCGAAAATAAGGGTTCGGTTATGGATACAACAAAGGCATGAGTTGCCATGTGCTTCAAGGAAATTCCTAAGGGAGGAGATGGCAATGATTAGGTGTGAAGTGATGGGGTACAAATGAGACATCAAGTGGGGTATTAAGGGAAAAGTAAGAGTGATGTCCATTGATGCATTATCTTGATGGATGTGGTGAAGAAACTCTTGGAGAGGAGATGTTGATCGGTCAAGTAACATTTGGTGAGGGTGATGTGTTGATGTTGGTGATTTGGGTATGTAATCATTAAAGAGAAGAAGGTCTTTGGTTGATGGTGTTTTGAAGGGTGCATTAAGGAGCACTAGTGATGAATTTGGAAGTTGGTGATGGAGTTTTTGTGTCCCTTGGGTTTACAATCCACAAAATTTTTTTGGTGGAAATGATAGTTGATTTTTGGTCTCTTGGAGACCTTGGAAACTGAAAGTCTCTAGTGAAGGCCCAATGAATGTGTAATGTTGTTGATGATGAGTGAAAGGAGATGGTGAATTGGTGTTATGCTTTTGGAGGGAATATTATGGGAAGGAGATTAGTTTGAAAAATAGAAATGAATATGGATAATTTTGGGGAATTCTAAATGTTGTTACCAGCCATCTGGGTAAAGATAGCTGATACTAGGTAAAAGAAGGCAAAAAGCAGTGAAAAATACTGTTTTACTGAAGGGCTAAGGGCGGTCCCCTTAAATAGAGGGCGGTCCCCTTAAAATTAAGGGGGTCGGCCATTGTGAATTAAGGGGGGGCCCCCACTGTGAGTCCTATTTTTTTTCACATTGTTAAAGAAACACAATTTTTCTCAGGTTTTTGTGAGGGTATTTTTGTTTTGGTGTTTTATTTGCAGCAAGCCCTATCGAAGTTTTAATAAGCATAATTTAATCTATAACATATAAAAAAACTCATTAAATCATGAAACCAAAAAAAATGGCATAACTATTGATTTTATTAAAACTACCAAACTTTTAGGCATCATAGCAAATAAGTACCTAAAAGATAACCAACATATAAGTCTTTCCGAATACACAAGTTGTTAAGAACATACACATAATCAAGCTAAAAATTATATTAAACTACATTTAGACATCTAGCTCACTTCACTCCTATCTCACTTCACTCCTATCTCTTCACTTCTTCTTCTTGCTAAACACTCCTTTTAGTGCCTTCCCAAATGACTTGAACCCTCCGCGCATCTCCTTATGTATTTGTTGCGTTTGGTTGAGCAAGGTGGTTTGTCGTTCAAAGAGAGTTTTCTCGGTTTGTTCGGAAGCGGAAGGCATATGGTAGTTTTGGTAGTTGAGTGGATTGAGGGAGTTAAGATAAGTGGTAGGAGATGGAGTACTTGCTCGAGAAGTTTCGACATCATCATCATCATCATGTTGATGAGATGACGTGCCTTGATGATGAGAGGACGAAGAGGAGACGGAATGACGCGCATTGCCACGATTACTTTGAGGTCGTCGAGTTTGTTTTAGGGCAAGAGGACGCATGAATCTCTCAACAATGTTATAGATGCCATTATCAAGACGAGGATACGTTTCCATGACGTGTCGATAAAGACGAGGAAACATACCATACGAAAGATTTTTGGTTGAAGTATCTCTAGCAC